>BPLR01000391.1:0-68008 GCA_021605095.1 Caerostris extrusa | reverse complement strand
GCTACGTATTGCTATCCTATCTTGTCAAGATAATCATCTCCGTTTAGGACCTTGATTAAAATTTCTAAACAGCTCTGGTGGTCCAACATTTTGGACTGTAGTGCCAGGTGAGTGTGTTTATAGTGTAGTGTAGAGAGTTAGAAGTATTAAAATAGATAGAGTGGTAAGGTAATAAATGTTCTCAAGTAAAGTCTATTTAAATTTAATACATTGTCGAAAAAATAATTCATTGAAAAGTTGAACATCATAATATATTTTTATATTTAATTACAAAAAGGTGAATAGATATGTAATGTTATATGTTATTTTCTGGCAACGTGTAAAAAAAAAAAACTCCTCAACATTTAAATATTTTGGACATGGACTTTATTTTTTATCAATATTACATAATATTAAATAGGAAAATATTTTATTATCGTTTGTAAACAACATTAATTTGATTAAGCATTCATTTTATTGTCTCTCCTAGAAATAAAATAAATATCTTAAAATAATCTTATACTACAATTAATGAAAAGAAAAATATTATTATTTATATTTATGGAAGAAATGCAAGCTTATGAAATAATGCATTGTATCTCCCTCTCAACCCTAAATTATTTTATTTTTTAATTTCTTAAACGTACAAAAGAGAGAAAACAAGAAAATTTAAAAAGTGGAAGCTAAAGAAATGGAAAATTATAGGATAATAATTTGAACAAAAAATGAAAAACTATTAATCAAGCTATGTATGAAAATATGGTTTTTAGTATTTGTATAAAAGAGACAATAAATAACAAACAATTCTGTTTATTGCCAAATTCTACTTTATCTAAAAAGAAGTTTTTAAGGAAGTTCAGTTTTGGGAATTACATAAACAAAATTTTTTCATGTAGAGTTATTTTTCCCCAGAAAATTTGCAATGATATATTAGTAATTTTAAACTTATTAACCTAATTAATGTCATTGTGGTTTAAATGAAACGATTGACCTAATAATTGATAGGTTTAATTTTTAAACTTTATTAACTTTAGTAACCTTATTAACTAAAACTTACTACTAAATCAATATATATATCTATATATAATAATTGAAAATATTTCACTTATTTCCAAAAAAAAAAAAGTATAAAATACTGTGATATTCATGCCATTATTTTCTTCCCATGGGCCGAAAGTCACCATCTAGTTCTCTGGTCGTTGGTACCCGAAGCTCAAGTTCCTGGAAATTCAAGTAGTGGCAGCATGGATGTTTGTTAGCGGTTCGGAAACCAATTTAAACTTTAGTCCGGCCTAGCATCGTTGGCCAGAGCCCAGACTATCAATGGTGTTTGATAGTCGAATGATATTTCTCGGTGTCACAGGTTTCAGATTCAGTTCCGGTGTTTAAGCTACGGATGCTTTTTGTAGTGGTTCGAATCCACTTCCCCAAATTGTAGGTTCCGGTCTATCTTCACATGCGCATGCCTCAGAAGCAACATTTTAGATAACCCATCTCTTTTTTCCATCTCCGAAATCTGCTAGTAGGTGACAGCCTTGGCCACCATGTAGCAGTTGCGCCAATGATGATATGAGTTTTTTTTCCCTTCGCAACACAAAAACCGAGAATTTAAAAGAATAAGTTTTCGAGTTATAGCTCCATCGAAGCTTTGTTTTTATAATGTAAGCAAATGTCCACCCAGATGAAAAGAAGCAGTACATAAATTCATTAGTTTAATGTTAAGATTTGTTAATAAATTTAAGTCAATCTTTAATATAATAATAGACAATTAATTGAAATTACTAAAAGAAAAAGCACCAGTAAAATAGCCTTATTAAATAAAACTCCTAATCCAGATTGAAAACAGAACTGCGCCACTATATGTAATCAATCTAGTTATTTCGTTATTCTTGAATTTTCTATCAAAAATATTAAAATTTATTAAAAATAGAACTTTTAAAAATATTAAATAATAAAATTTTTATCAATTATTCATGAAGAAATTTATTTGTAATTGATGAATTCAATGAAGTGTGCACAAAATGTCCGTAGAGTGACAAAACCTGCCCTCTGCTGGCGCAACAACCGGTTCGCTTATTGGCAGCTTTCTTCGAGACAGGGAGATGTTTTCTTTTACGAGGCAAGGTTGTCAACCAATTTCAACACTCGTCATATTAGGACCGGGATCTGGCCAGTTTAAAGGATTCTGAACCATTAAAACATCCATGGCACCGCCAGACTCGATCCCGAAACATGTGGCACCCAGCACAAGACATATCAATACCTTTACAAACATAAATATTTAGAGATAAATTATAAAGCTTCTGTACAAGTAATTTTTTAAATTCTTACTCATTAGTTCACACATATACAAGTAAAATGTAATGATATGTATATATGCATATATCATATTAGTATCTAACACAATAGTTCACCCCCCATATATCTTGTTCAAATTTTTCAATTGTTAAAAAATACTTTTATTCCTCCACTCACCAAATACATTTTTAAACTTGTAGTAGGTGACCAACTTGGATGTTAATGATGTTTTTTTTCAAATATTAATTCATCGATTAAATTTAATTCATTAATTTTTAGTTTTTTTTTTTTAGATTTAAGATGCATGTATGTAACTACCAATAGATGGCGCGAGATGTAAGAGGAGAATTTTCAACTTTATTTATAAAGGACTTTCTGCAATATATGAAAAAAATAGAATTGACTTTAAAAATTTTTTTATAATACTTGTTTTACATACAATCGTTACATCAATACAAAAAAGCAAAAACACTCATTTCAGCAAAATTTTTGTGAATTATTAATAACTCATTAGCAAACACATTTGATTCCCATTTAAAAGCATTTGATTAGAATCATACAATGCAGGAAATATATGACAAAATTTGTTTTCATTCAAAGTTATTATCTTTTAACTGATCTTCAAAAATATATCTTAAATATTTTTCCAAATATTTCTTACAAAAAAAAAAAGCGCTTACAAAAAGTCTCATTTAATATATTTTTTTTCAGTAAAATTATACGACTTATGGTAATGCGATGGAATTATTTGTGATAACGAAAACCTAATATGTATCATTACAGCAGTCAAAATTTTTAAATTAGTATTTGAAATCTTTTGAATGAGACAAGGTAAATGATATCTTTGACAGTAATCCGAAAAACATTCTTACAAAGAATAATGAATCAGTAAAATCTGGTTCATTAAGATAACCCACAATGCATTTTCATCTTCATATTTTCAGGTTCATTATTAAGTAACTAAAAAAAAAATTGTGGTCAATATTATTTTTCCTGAATCATCCAACAACTTAAATTTCCGAAAAATGACTTCTCGAACATTTCAAATTGTGGTAGCTGCATTTTAAAAATCAAAAACAATAATCTATAGTATTTGGGAGTCATATTTTCTAAAAACAGTAACATTCACTTGACAAATAGTAATTTCGTTATTATTATTATCATTTATCACCTATTAGTACTGAAACCCTCCATTATAAAAGATAGGGACGTCTTTAACATTGAGGAATCGTTGATTTCATTCTCAGAAATTTTTATATAAGCTTATTTACGCCGATGCACGTAAATAATTGTCTGTAAATAGATAGAACAATACAGTTTTTATTGAAAAATTATTATTATTTGTTTCAGTCTTCAAGTTATTGTAGGTAGCAAATTGGCTTTCCTAACTAAGTGATTAGTTCGATAATCAACAAGTGAAATAGAATGGCAGTTTTCGAAACGAGAGATGTTTTTCATTTTTTACTGATAGGGCTGTCGCCCTAGATCCACGCCTCCACAGCCATATTAGGTTGAGACCTCGCGGTTTAAAGTAGATTCCAAACATTCCTGGCACCTCCGGGATTCGAACCCGAAACCTGGCACCGGATACAAAGCGCTAGTCATTCGGCCATCAGTTCGGCCTCAGTTCATTCTAGTTCTGGTAAATTGAATTCCGTGGACAATCATATATGCTTTTTTTTTTTGTATTATAAAAACTTCATTATTATTATTATCATTTCTTATCACCTATTAGTACTTAAAAACCTTCATTATAAAGATAGGACTTCATCTTTAACATTGAAGAATCGTTCATTTGATTCTCAGAAATTTTATGTAAGTTTATTTACGTCGATGCACGTAAATAATTGCCTGTAAATAAATAGACTAATACAGCTGTTATTGAAAAAATTATTATTATTACTTTCAGTTTTCAATTTACTGTAATATCGTAAATACCATTGTAGATACAAATTGGGTTTCCTAATTAAAGGAGATTAATTCGACAATCAACTAGTGAAATAGAACCAACAGCTTGATTATGGTAGCACGCACGTTGTTGGTAGGACTTGAGGAGATTAGGCGGACTTGGATTTGTCACTCGACGGTCATTTTGTGCACACATTAGGCTAATTAGACCGGGTCCTACAGTTTAACGTGGATTCCGAACCACTGCCAAGATTCAAACCAGTGGTACAAAGACCAGAGCGTTATCCAATTGGCCATCAGATGGCGAGTTGAGGACAAGAGAGGAGTATGCGAACATCCACCAGATGCTATCCCCCTGAGGGTGCAGTTTAACAAGTAAGAGTATCCCTGCTAATGACTTTTAGCATAAAGAGTTTTGAAAAAAAATAATTGGTCTTACTTTTGGCGCAGTAATAAACAAACAAAAAAGAAAGCTAAAAAAATTTTAGATCGGTCAGCCCAAGAGGTTTTGAACCAAATTTATTACCACACTAGCATCGAAATTACAACCTTTGTGATAAAATTTTATTTTTAAATTATAAAATGCAATGGGGATTTGAATTCAAGCTATGTTATATAAAACTCGGAAAATAAAATGATATTAGACATACAATTGTGGGATTCAAAATAACTCTGATTTAAGAGCAAGAAAATAGACGACCAATTTTAACTATTTATTTAGATAGAATAGATACATTTTAACTATAAATAGAAGCTCTTTACGCGATACGAATTTAATCCTGCATGTTATCGGAATATGTCATTAGATACGTTTGCTCAAGTCTCATCATTGTTCGAAGGGAGCTGAAACTACGTGGCTTGAAATAACTTGAGGGCAAATGATATTAAAACTATTTATAAATTCTGAATTTTTTTACCCTGGTTTTTATAGATGTAATGTTTGTCTTTTAAAATCTTTTCATCGTTTTCTATTTGTAGATTCATGTATGTATAGAACTATTGAAAGCAAGAATCGAATAATATGTCTAATAGATGCTATTATCGATTACGAAACCAGTTTATATCAAAATACCTATGCAGTAAAACAACTGTACAGGACATTAGTTAAACAATTTTTTGTAATACCTAAGATTAATACTTTTAATCGAAATACCTAAGCAGTAAAACTACTATACACGACATTAGTAAGACAGTATTTTTTTGTATGGAAGTACTGTCTTACTAATGTCAATACAGATGACAATACAGATGACATTTGAATGAAAAAATCTTGAGAAGGATTTTGGAGCATTAAGGAAAATGAAGTTCGGTTTGGTTTGTCGCTCTACGGTCATCTTGTGTACACGAGAGCTAAACAGAACGGAACCTACAGTTTAAAGTGGATTACGAACAACTAACAAACATCCAGGCCACCTACAGGATTCGAATCTGAAGCCTGTGATATCAAAAAGCCAGAGTGCTAGCCACATGATCACCAGGCCGTAATGGAGTTTGGAGTTAAAAATATTGAATTACAATAAAAATTCAGGAAACAAATATAGTAAAAGTAATTAAAGCCTCTCTTTTGGGAGAACTATATGGACAAAATTAAGTCCTCGTTATTAGTGAATCGTTATCTAACACCAATGAAAAATCTAGAGACAGTTGGGGATGACTGGAAAAAAAAATTTAGTAGAAAAGGCTGTTACCAATTTTAGATTAAAAATACGTAGATACGACTGCCTGGGCGAACATCTAGCCAAAAGAGGGATTGTGGACTCTGATATTGTGTTTTACGTAAGACAGAGAGAAAATGAATAAGGCCAATTTACTTGTTTGCTCCAGATTTGACTCCTAACTTACAACAGAAAGATGATTTGTGTACTCTTTACTGGAAGGCCAGAGAAAAACACGTCCTGATCACACGGATTTTAATTATGGTACTTCTAACTCTTTAAATTTTATCCTTAGAACATTCAACTTGTTTTTAACTGTTTTGGTCGTTTTTTGTTAAGAATGCCTACCTTTTTCCTTTGTAATTTAGATCTGTTCATATGTTCTTTTGTTTCTAAGGAAAAGTGGTCAAATTTATATGGATTCTTCTTAGGCGCAACAGCCCTATGATGGACCGTCTGCCTACTAGCAGATTTCAAGACAGTCAGACCTACCCCCAATGCTCTACAGTTATATTAGACCGGACAGATATTTTAAAGTGGAATTCAAACCACTACAAACACTCATGCCACCAAAGAGGGTAACCACTGAAACCTGTTGTATCGAGCACCAGAGCGCTAGTCACTCGACCATCAGGCCTCATTTTATATGGATTGAGTTCTAATAAAGCCATAGGTAACTGGCATAACCAACCAACAACTCTCAATAACATGACTTGGCCATATGTACAGGTATGGAAAGGAAAGCCCAGTGAAGAAAATAACATTGCAAAAGCTAGATGGAAAAAAGTAGATGTAGGCCACGTACGTAGTGGCATGACACTTTGAAAAGTGGTAAAGAAACGCTGGTGTTTATAGATGGAGAATATTAGTGTAAGATAGGTCTTGTTGATGGGCGATAACTGAGAGAGCCTTGGCCATAGAGTTTAAGAAGAAGAAAATGTATGTATAGATATAGAAAAACATAAATTACTGGCATAAATCACTTTTGAGGTGACTGGACACTATAGAAAAGTGGTTAGGGAACGCTGGTGTTTATAGATGGAGAATATTAGTGTAAAAAATAGGTCTAGTTGAGAGAAGATAACGGAGACAGCCTTGGCGGTAAAGCTTAAGAAGAATGCATGTATGTATGGATATAGAAAGACATAAATTACTGGCATAAATCACTTACGAGGTGACTGGACTGAAACAGCCTTGGTAAGCCATAACAACAACAACAACATAATTAAAACCTCTTAAACAACATGGCTTGGTCATATATAAAGGTATGTAGTAGAAAACTCCAGTGAAGAAAATAACATTGCAAAAGCTGGAAGGAAACAGTTGAGACAGGCCACGTACGAGGTGACTAGACTCTATGGACAAGGGACAAAGGAACATTGGTGTTTATAGATGGATATTAGCGTAAGTTGATGGAAAATAACTGAAACAACCTTGGCCTTGGTAGAGCTTAAGAAGAATAAATGCATGTATAGATATAAAAGACATAAATTACTGGCATATCTCACTTACTACATGACAGGACAATATGGAAATGTGGTTAGGAAGCGTTGGTGTTTATAGGTGGAGGATATTAGCTTCAGATAGGTAATGTGGATGGACGTTAATTGCGACATCCTTGGCCTGGAGCTGGCTGTAAGCTTAAGAAGAAGTGTATGTTTAGACATAGAAAGACATAAATTATTCTCTCGGTTGATTTTTAAAGGATCTTTTCATCCTTCAATAAACTAAAATAATTGTTATAAACAAGGGATACTCTTAAATATAAATTATTATTATTAAAATTAGTAATAATCAAATTAATTCTTTTGTTAAATATCTATTAGTCATGATAATCAAACAATCGCCGTATATTGGGGCTGATCAAAAATAAAGAAAGCATTTTTCAAATTTGCAGAATGGTTCGTTGAATCCATCCAATTTGATCCACGACTGATATTTCACTTGCATCAGTGAATGATAGCAAACAATAAAAGAATTATTTGCTAACTACTCGGTAATGAGTCTTAATACTATACCAAAAGTACTGCCAGAGATGAGACAAAAAAATTTCCGCCTCACAAAAAAATCCATCCAAAAGGAAAAGTATCTCGAATCCACTCAATTTCAATTCTTCAAGTATTATTCAGTTGAAGAGGACCACTAGAAGAAAAAAATAAATATTCGGACGATGATGATGAAAAAAAAAAAATGAAATTAAATGAGGGGGAACGATACTTCTTTCCATCCCCCTCTCTCCTTTTTAGTTCTTATCGCTCGTGAGATTGCTAACATCTTCAACTGCTGTTATATTTCTCAGCAAAAGTCAAATGCGCAAGAAAAAAAGAAAACAAAAGATCAAAAATAAGGGTTGGAAAAAAATGTATCTTCACTCCACCCTCCACCCCCCTTTTCTCTTCCCTCCCCAAAAAGAAGCGTCTTCACCCGTGCTATTTCGAGTGTGGCTAATGTGCAAACACACGCTAACATTCAATTAATGTTTTTGTTTCTGCAAAACGTCGAACTAAAAGTTTACACACACCTACACATGAATCATTTGTTTTCCAATAAGAGTTTGACGAGTGTTTAGTATGGAAATAATTCTGTTCTATGAAGCATTTTATAAGGGGGAGGGATGGAAGAGGATAGAACGGAAGGATGGAACGAAAAAAATTTTTTTTTTCCTGCTGCGCGAAACTTGCTGCTTATATGTTCTACAATGAAATAAACAGGAGAATGAAAAAATTGTAATAAGTACCATATATGCGAAACGTTGTAATTTAATGTCCTTGATAAATAACATCCAGTCAATATTTGTATTTTTTGTTCTTTTCTTTCTTTCTTTTTTTTGGGAAAAAGGGGGATTGGGTAAAAAGGGGAGGGAAAATTAAAAGTGCTTATTTATCAGAAGCCCAAATTTCGTGACTGTGTTTATTTGTTGGGTTTTCTTTTTGCGCGCACAGTCGTATTTAATACGGTGCTGTAAGGGTTCATTAAGTATGAAGAGAAGAGGTTTAATTTCCTTAAAAAACAAGAAATCCACCAACGAAGCATTAATGCGAGCATTAACGAGTGGAAAGAAATTACGGAATATTTGTTTAAAGCAGAGTTAGGGAGAAAAATTATTGTTTATAGAAGAGTAGATTTATAAAACCGAACGAGTCTGATAAACAAGAATGAACGAAGAGGAACTCAAAAAAAAAAAAAAAAAAAGTCTTCCGCTGTAAAAATTCTCAAACCAGAATTAATATCTGTCTTTTGCTAACGCATTTAGAATTAACAATATAATAAATTCTATTAAATGCAAAGTCTTTTTCACTACTTTTTTTAAAACGAAAAACTTCTTGTAACATCTCATTCGAATGCTTAAATGTGAATTAAAACTTAAAAATGGAGCGTAAAAAGAAACGCATATATTTTAGAATAGAATCTGGAATTTTCTGAAATCTCTCTTAGTTGAATTAGGACGTATTATGTAATTAACTCAGACAAAAATAATTATTCCTTTTCCAGAGTAAAGAACTTGACACTAATTTTTTTTAAACAAGTTATTTATTCAAGCACTTCATTATAAATTTTTTTATTGCCCATGATTTTCTCAGATTAGCAAAACATTTGTAGCCACATAAAACGTTTATTCACATTGGTCTTTTGTATTTTGTTTTGAAAATTTATTTATTTGATAAATTGTTATATATTCTGATTAAATAAATGGAAAAAAAATGTCTCCTTAATTATAAATAGGGCTAATTTTATTGAGATTCAAATAAATTTTATTTATCAATTTTCTGTAAAGCAATTATCGTGAAAAATCTGTAGTTTCTCAAAAAATCGTTTACATTTGACTGATAGTAATTTAATATTCAGTAATTTTAATAATAATTAATTACTTATATAATTAATGTTATAATAATAATTAATTATATTAATTTTGCTTTATTAGTAGGAATATGTGCTGTTTATTTTCATTGTAATTCTACTTTTTAATATTTTGTAAACGTAATAAAATTAACGTATTGATTATAATTTTGAAAATTATGATATGTACTGAAGCTGAATTAAATACGACAAGAATTCAAAAAATCGATAACCTAAATGTTATATACTGGAAAACAGCAGTATAGAATTTCAGAATTTCTCATTTTTTTTCTCTCATCATTTCTAAAGTATAATAAAATATACTAAAATATTTTTCAATTCAGCCATTGCTATGTTAATTGATTAATAAAATAATTTAAATTTGTTTAATAGTATAATTAAAATTGATAAATGTAATTGATTTGAATGCAGTAAAAAAAAAATCTGCTAGTAAAAAAAAGTCAATTACGATCAATTTTGATTAAGTACAATCAATAAATTTCCCACATTGAAATCTCAATATAAATTCCACAATTCTGAAATATTTTAATAAAATTTTCTTGAAACTAACAGTAAAATGAAATTTTTTAGATTACTATTCTTAATAAAGTTCTATTCGAACACCAACGTTTTCTGTAATAAATGTTCAATCAACACAATTTTCTAATAAATGTTGACATCAGACATTTTATGGGTAATGTTCAGAACAAATTATACGACAAAAATACTTTTTTATAAATTTATGGCAACTTTTTCCACATTACATGTTCCGAAGTCATATCGTAGTATAAATATGATCTGCTGTCGGTGAAAAAATATCAAATTTAATACAGATATGAACTTTAAATGCTACTACATGTTAAAGTCTATTGCTGTTTAATTGTCATTCGTTATTGATCCAGTATTAAAAATTTGGGTTCCCACCAAATATGTAAATTTAACTCTTAATACATCCATTCATTCATTCAGTTCCGAGAACACAATTAAAAACACTGCAGATCACTATCATAAACATACATTGATATTTGTTTGCATATTATTTGATATACAGAAGTCTGTCTGATTTTTAAACATAATTAATGTTAATTATTGTTATTGTAATTTTATAATGTGCTCCTATTAAATATCATTATAATAGAATTATATTTTGTTTAACGTACTTATATATAATTAATTACAGTTATGCCTACCTAAATAAGTGTAATTAGTGTCGATTTTACTGCATCATTAAAATACTATAAGGCGGTTAAAAACCAGTTGTGCTACTTTTCATAAACATCAGGTAAAAACAACATTCCATGCGCAAGATTCTACGGTAATTCAATTATGCTTTTTTTTTAGAAGTCTTTTCATTGAATAACATTAAAAATATATATTTTAGGAATCCGTTTTTATTATTTATTACTTCATAACTTATATATTTTTATTTATATTAAAAATAAATTAGACGGAGGCTATTTAAAATACTATTAACAATTTATAAGACATAAAATGACCCTTAAACTCACCAAATTTTAAATAATAATAATAAACCCGCAGTTTTGCTAATTTAAGTAAATTCGCTTCTATTGTTGTTGAATTAAATAATGAATTGTAATGGAAATTTGTCAAGGATATCTTAACAACCCAGAATGATAAATTTTTAATAAATTATAGTGGCAAAAATGCAATGTAAAATAATAATGTAATAATGAAAATGTATTAATAATGTAATAAAATAATGTAATAATCTAAAAAAACACGATAAATATATTTTATTCAAAGGAACAATAAAAACATTTAAAAAAAGTAGAGCATAAAATCTACAGTATGTTCCTATATTAACAAATTTTCAAATTCGTTTTCGTGAAGCAATAAAAATAGTGTAACCTATAAAAACGCCCCATTTACATTTTTTATGAATATGGCATAATAAATATATAATACATAATATGTTATTTTTAATTATCTAAATAATACTATTGAGAAGATGATAATTTTGATAATAGAAACACATAATTGAATCCTAGTTTTTGCTATTATTTAGTGAATGTTTATGTATTTTTTTTTCCTGTTATATCCAGAAAATATACTACTGTTATTACAGCAAAGAGTTGGTTTTGAAAATACTGTAACACTCCGATTTACGGCTTTACGCGTTTTCATGAAATTTTCATTAACTGAATTAAATCAAAATTTAAGAGTAAGTTCAATTCACAATTAGTGTTCATGTTGCTTTAGCTACTAGTCTATTTATATCTTCTTATTATATTTTTCGTTATATATACATATATATTTTCATTAATCTCCTGCCGATTATTTTTTTTTAAAATTTGGCTTATACATTTTTCATTTATTGTGGTGATAGAATGCGTAAAATCTTCAAAGCAATTAATATTCTCTTTTACCAATACAATTATTTGAGTCGATTTCGAGAGCGGAGTTTTTCGTGTCCTTCACCACTTTCAGCGTTTCTTACTGGTAATTTTTTTTTTTTCAAGTTTCTTTTCAATAGCTATTCTTATTGGTTTAAAGTTGGTTATTGGTTCTTATTGGTTATTCTTATTGGTTTCTTTAAAGAGCTAATAATTATAATATTAAATAATGTAAACTTGTCCTAAAAGTTTGTCTGAAAGAAAATTGTTTGGAATTCTATATTTTTTAAGATTGCTGTTATGTATTTTGTCCTAACATTAAATTCTTGAATTTTATGGGTAACCTGTATATCGGTCCCTTGCCGATTATTTTTTATATTTGACTTATATTTTTCATATACTGTCAAACATTTTCTAACAATTGCAAATTTTTCATTAGAGTAAAAATAGAAAATTAAAAAAAAAAAAAAAAAATGTCTTTTAAAAGAATAGTTTTCGAATTTTGTAAGCTATCTTTAAAATAATTCTAAGGTATTTTAGAAGGTAGAAAGATTTAGAAGTGAAAATTATAGGGAGTTAGTGCATAAAGAATATAAATTTTATTTAATATTTTTTTTCTAAAGTAGTATTTTGCTAGTCCTTGATCTCGATTAAACGAAATGTTATCCATTTATATGCAAAGTGGTATGTCAGAGTTTTTTTATCAAACTCACTTACTGCGTAACCTCGAGAATTAGAATTAATGTAGAATATACATGTTCTACGACTGTACTAAATTATTATTTAATTGAAATTCCTTTTATCGAAAGCTGTAGAAGCGCCTGACATTTTGAATAAATTTGGTAAACTTTTATTTTAATTAAATTTAATTAAAATAAAATTGCAATGCAATGATTTAAAGTATCATTTTCATTTAAAAATAAATTACTATTCAAATAATTATAAAATGTATATTACACAAAGGCAATAAAATCTTCCATGTATATCATTTTCTCTTCGTAATTTAGTATCTGTAATGTTTCTGGTAATTACTTTATGTCTGCCTGATGTTGGTGAGACTTCTTGCAAATCTACAAAGCACGAGCAACTATCAAAAGGAAAAAATATCAAAAGATAAAAAAGTCTTGTCCGAATAAATGAAATAGTTTTCATTCTTGCAAGAATATTGAATCATATATTTATTTTCATTTCAATATTCAGACATCAATATTATTTCAAAATTTAATCTACATCTTATTTTACGAATATCAATAATGACAAATATTTTCTACTGTAGTTATTCTTTGTGTATAAGATTAAAACATATGCACTTATGCAGCTTATTACATTACACACATGGGCCAACATATTGCAAGGGCAACACCACTTTACGCGCATTTGTGTTGTTTTGATTTCACATGCGTCTTCCTGGAACTGCTCGAGTCCCTTCCACTTGACCACCTGTTCGGAATGCAAGGTCACAGGTGAATGTTTACAAAGGTGCAGGTGACGTTGACCTTTAATCACGAAGAGGGGGTTTGAAAAGAAAGGTAGGTTTTGACGATCCAGTAGAGAGTTGGCCAAGGTTAAACTAAGAATATTGACATTTTTTTTCAGGCAGTTTATTTTTGGAACCCTCATATTGAATTATTAATTGCATTTGTCTGTTTTTCAACCGAAAAAGGTTTTATTTTAGTGTTTCTTAGTTAAATTGCATTGAGAAGTTGTTTTTCGCCACAAAAATCAGAATTATTTAAATTATAGAGTATTATGATGTTGCATCAAGTACCGCACAATCAGTCAATTAAACAAGGCAATTATTTTCCTAATTTATCCTAATTATTTTCATTTCCATTTTATATATATGGATTAATATTATCATTTTATATATATGCAAAATAATTAGGATAATATTGTCCTAATTATTTTCATTTCCATTTTTATTTATTTGGTATCATTTTTCTACATATATCTGATAAAAAAAAAATAACGTTTTTAACGTTACAGTTTTTTTTTCTCCCAACTAAACAGATTGTTTTTTATTTCGAAATCTTCGATTATAGAATTAAAGACCATGAGTCCATGGGCTAGAATAACCTAATGGGTAGAGTTGTTGGGCTTGATAAATAATGGGCTTTCGAACTAAGTAAGCTTGTTTCAGAGTATGTGTTGCTAAACCAAAAGCTTTTGTGTATATGCCGGAGATGCACGATAAATGTGTTGGCAGGAAAGTCCTTCCATTGAGGGTCGAGAGGGAAGGAGAAGGGTACGAATACCCACAAAGGACACTTTTGGGTCTTCGTTTCAAATTGTGTTTACAAAATGTGCTTGTAAAAAATGCGCCAAAATGTCTGAACTTTTTATGATTGCAACTGACAGTTTGTAACACATTTTAGAAGCATCGGAAGAGAATGATTTTACATTCTTAATACTATTCCTTATGATGCTCGAATATATTTTTAATTAAGTAAGTGGATAATTATTTATTTCAGAAACTTAGGTCAAGAAGGTAATGGTGATTTTAGAATGTACTAGTTCAATTGGTGGAAAAAAGAGAATTAACGAGGAAACAGAAATAACAATGTAGGTTACCTAAAAGATTTGTGAATTTTGTCTGTAAGGAAATCTGATATTTTAAATAATGAACTAGCAGACTGGATCTAATATATTCTATAATCCAAGAGGAGATGATGGATCAAAAGAGATATACTTGATATAGAATCGTTCTTCAATTGTTAATTACTCTCTTATAAAAGAAAATGACCAGTTTCCTTGTGAAGAGTCAGGATGGGGGTCCACTGAGGGAGACCTGCTGCAGTGTGGTAAAGAGTGTTAAGTGTTGTAATTTGGTGCTGCTTTCTGATGTGATGATTTGTGACTCGTATTCAAATGAGCCGCCAATCGTCGAATTCACTAATTTAATTAAATGCTAAAATCTGCATGTCCAAAAATTGCTTTAATGGCATTTAATCTTTTCATAACTTTTGTACTTTTAAATATGAAAAAAATGTCAAAATGGGAAAAAAAAATAAGGCATAAAGCACGAGTTTGCTAAATTTTTTCGTGGTATATTTAAATTAGATTTTTAATGAAAATATTGAGGTGGCGATAGTTTTTTTGCTAGAAAAAAAATTCACTGCTTTGCATTTTTTAAATGGTGAAGAGAACTGTTCATGTCTTGTACCACTGCATTATATTGTGTAAAGTTATTTAAAGGTTAGAAAAAGCTTTATCGAAATTTGTATCACTGCTAGCAAAAATATGCCATTAACATAAACATTTAGTATAAACGGGAATTAATTCACAAATATTTTTTTTCTTTTCTAATGCAGCTGGCAAACACTTAGACAGCTTGGTCTTGATGCCTTAAGGCAAGCGCTGCACAGATGTTACTCACTTTGCATTACCCAGGGGGCGCGTGTAACTTGAAGATAAGCCACGGACGAGGAGTAACAATGCCCCAATTCACAAATGTCCCTGATGCAAATTATAAATAAGAGGGCTCTTAAAATATTACAGGAAAAAAACATTTTCAAATGGACACAGATTTTCTAGTTGACAAACAAATTCCTGTTGCTGATGATTTACCTTAAATAGTACCTCTGTTACCAAGTTGCAAAATTTTGAACATTAATCCATCTCTCCAAATGGATTCTAAAAATTTTTTTTTAAAAAAAGCAAATTTTATTTTTTATTTTTAACTTTAATAATTTTATTATGTAGAATAAATAGACAATGGAATGAAACCTGAATGTTGAAGATGAAATGTGTCTTTGAGGGAATAAATTTATCAAGGATATTAAAAGGGAATAAAACTATCAAGAAACAAATCTTTCAAAAATTATTACTTAATACCAAAAAAGTTAAAACAATTGGGCGATAGGATTCATGAAGTTATGTATTTTTATAACCATAATTTCATTGATTTAGTAATTTTGTGTATTTTGCCATTGTATCCTGCAGTATCACATACTGTAGTGGCCTTTGTCACTGATAGTTTGGATAAATTTGCAGATTTTGTACCTTGCATTGTTTTATATTTTACCATTGTATCCTGCAATATCCCCTCTTTATTGAAATATTTATTTTTTAGTCGGATTATTAAGCCCTTAAGATAAACTACTGTTTATATACATAAGACTCACGAGGCAAATGTGTTCTCTATTGAAATATAATTTTCCGTTTTGTCTTTAACAAAATGCTTCATTGAATTTTTTACCATGGGAGCTTTGGTTGTCGCAATATTACAAAATCAAAATAATTAAATGTTGTAATATCATCAAATTTGCTTCCAACAAGGGGAATTAAAACGAGAAGGATGCATTATTCCTATTAATACATAAATTCATATAGAAACTTATGTATTAATAGGAATAATGTTAAGATATGATTATTATAAGATTATTCAGAGACTTCTAGTCAATTGGTGATCCAGTCTTTTGCCATTTTAAATATAAACCAAGGGTGACCAACCCAAATGATCTTATGGGTCATTTTGAAAATGCACCATAACTCTGAGGGCCGCAAATAAAATTATATATCCCCATATTGGATTTAGACTCACTATAGACATTTTTTTGAATGAATAATTGAAACATAATGAGTTATTATGTTTACTGTCCTTAAATGTAAACATATATAATAAAATAATAATGATACTAAGCGGACATTGTACAGAAATATATGGCACTAAAATGAAATATAAAAAACATATAAATATAAACGAAATAAAAAAAAAGAAATCATTAAAAAATATTTATTTTACAAGTGTGATATTTGTTTCTCCACTCTTTCACTTAGCTTTTTGCAAATCGATCCCAATTTGGGTATTTGCACTTTGTAATTGGTGTTGCAGGTTAGCGTCCGTTATGCTTAAGCGTGTTTTGTGTTTGGTCAATTTCATTTTAGAAAAACAAAAACAAAAAATACAATTTGCAGGTGTAAGTTGAATAAAAGCTCTAACAACTTGAACTAAGAGTCTGGTTTCTCTGCTATCAACAAACAACTGCGCGTATCTAGAGATGGTCACTGCGTCACTTAAAGTGAAACATAGAACTTGTTATATTAGATTTCCAAGATGCGTGCTCATCATGAGTTCGCAGAATATAATTTAATTATTCTGTGAACTCACAACTGTAAACTCATAAATAAAACAGGCAGTATCTACCATATAATCGCAAGAATATTATTTTAAAATCAAAGTTAATTTTTTCTCAAAATTTTGACAGTTAATTTTGATGTACACATAATGAAATTTTTTAATACATTGGTTTTCACTACTTTGTCCATTATAAAATAAATATATTTTGTAAATGTGTGAAAAATCTTACGGTCAGGAAAAAATATTTAAGGCGGTCCGCGGGTTGGCCACCCCCTGGTATAAGCAATTGTTATGTTATGGCAGGAGTCATTATCAGAAAAATAAAACTTAAATTTTCTAGATTGCATTTGATATTACTAAAATATTACTAGTTATGAGATTAATAAGCTATAGATTTTCGAATCTAGATAACAAATTATACTTAACTAGCTTCCTCGAATTTACTGTACAGACATTGTGTTTGTGAAATGATTCATTTTCCTTTTCTTTTTTATATTTTTCAATGAAGATATATTTTTTATAAATAAACATTTTATATTTTTCAATGAAGATATATTTTTTATAAATAAAGTTTCATCATTAAAGAGTAAACATACTTTATTTTTCATATTTTTTTTTTATAAAAGAATATTAATTATGAGTACTTTCTATTAGCTTATAAATTTTCATTAGTTATAACTAATGAAAATAGTTAATACTAGTTAATAATTAGTTATAACTAATGATTTAAAATTTATCCCTATATATGTCAAAATGGGACTTAATCAGCTTTTAATTTATTTTTAAATAACAGAGGTACTATTTATTTTTAAATACAGGTATACAGGGTGCTCAGAAATTTCCAACCAAATTTGTAAAGGTTGATTGAGGAAATCAAAATAAACTTCATTCCATGTAGAATATTTGGCCAGGTTAAATTAAAAAGAATTTTGAAAGGTTAAATTAAAAAGAAAACAACTCCCAAAAATTTCATAAAGCACAATGTATGATGTCCCTGAGTCTATTCGAAGAAAAATCTGGTTCCCATATTATGGTGTGCCTGCACACATACCACTGATGTCTGAAATTATACGGAGAAGCTACTATAGAAACTCCTGGATTGTTCGAACGGAACTGTTTCTTTCCCTTCATGATCAATATATTTGTCATATTTGGTGTTGTTTGATGCAATCTGAGCAAAACTGATTCTTCTTTCACTTACCTACCTTGCCATATCTGGATTTCTTTTTATATAGAAGAAGAACATCATATGGAACACTATCATTGAATCCGATTAAGATCTCGTCACCTAACTATTGCTGTAGGAAACATTTGAGGCATGCCAGGAATTTTGAAAAGAAAAAAAGATACTTTTTTTCAAGTATGTGAAGTCTTAGTGTTGGTGGCCCTTTTTTGTATATCTGTTGATAAAACAAGGGTCCATCAGCCTTCCTTTAATTTCCCCTAACGATTTTTTTCTTTGCCATTAGCTTTTAAAAGAGGCGTTTCTGAATACTTATTTTATGATAGGAAAAATTTATTTTGGTTCCTTCTACAACCTTTTAAAATTTTTCCAGATATTTACCGAATTTCTTGTATGAATTATAAATTAAAGGCCTCCAAAATGTCACAAATATTAAACAGGATTTGGCGTTTCTGTAAGTAATTTTCTGAATGAAACATTGCGGTTATGGTCATGGTTTAGATGAGCTAGCTAGATGGTTAGCCCATGAGCTAGCTCATAACCATTTGTATTTCCAATCAAACCATTTATCTAACTCATGGTCCAGTAGCAACATGTGAAGATACCATGTAATAGAGCTAAGATTTGAATCCGTTGGTTCGTCGCCTCGGAGCGATTATGGCATTGCGTTCAATGTGAAATCGATTTTCAAGATACACGATGGGATTTTCTGGCGTTTTTCATACAACATGAGAATCCTTCTGGAAAGCAATGTCCTCTCCTCATCACTCATCGGTGGGCTGTTCGTGACAAACATCGTGGACTGATATTTAAAATTATCAAATCATTTGCGTTTCTCTAACAATATAGACGTGAAAACTACTGATCAGGGCATGAATTTCGAGATATTCCTAGAAGCAAATACAAAAAAACCTATAAAAACAAAATTATTCTTGACGAATTTTTTTTTTAAATTCCTTCACTGTTGTATTTAAAAAAAACTTATCACTTAATTATTCAGGTTATTCTTAATTCATCGACTAAGGATATCACAATTACTTAAGATATGATCAACATAAACCATATTTATAATCATGCTATGCTAATCATGCTATACATTATTATTATAGTTTATGGAAAATATTTCTTTAAATCTTCTAGTAAATTATTATTATGAATATATTAGCAGCTAAGTAACTTAATTTTTAACAAAAAAAAAAAAAAAAAAAAATGTGAATGCATACATAACACAAGTATCTCGAAATACAGCACACTTCAAATAAACAGCACGGAATCAACATTATAAAGGGTAAGAAAGTTACTGAAAACAGAACAACTATTTATTAATTATTTTAAAAATATGTTAATTAAAAAATATTAAAATTATATCATTTATCGTTGTCTATATTTACTGGTGCATATAAATATAAAATCTATTTCATTTAAAAATTAAATTAAAAAAAGCTTTTAGTCACTAAACACTATAGTTTATATATAGTATAATTTATCATCCATTTGTTCTTTTTTATTTCATCTTTTTATTTTTATAAGAGGACATTGTCCTCTAAATCATGAAATATACCGTGCGAAAAATTTACTATATTCAAACAAAGTACAGCAGAATGTATCGTTTGTTCCGCTTGAAATAGTAAAATGGCCTGAAAATTCAAAATATTTAAATAAATCCATTATAAGAAACCTTCTTAAGCAATCAAAAACAAACTAAAGTAAAAGAAATTATTTATTTTTGGAAACTTAATTCCACAAATAAAGAAACGCAAAAAGCATTTCGAGAATAGAAAATGCCAAATTAGAAACCAGTCAAATGATAAAAAGTCTAGACGCAAATCTCGGTTGTAATCTAAACATACGAATTTTAAATCTGAAGCAGGAAAATAAACAAGTTGTAGTATATTTAATATCTCCTTTTTTGTACATTCCTTAAAACATTCTTTTCTTAAAAAGCCAAGAAATTAAAAAAAAAAAAAAAAAAAAATGCGTTCTTAAAGATTTTTCTGTTTAGTATTTGTTGAAAATTTTAATTTATTGCTTAAAAGTGCAATTTAAAGATTTTTCGTGCTATTTTTTTGTTAAAAAAAAAGTAATTTTCAATCTAATCTACAAATTTTGGATTAGCAGAGCGACATAAAAAAAAGCAACTTTCAGTTTTAGATAAATGGATTAATCACACAACGTTTCTTGACTTCTGTCTTAAAAAGAAATAAAAAATTGTAAGCATTTTATTCAATATTTTCTATTTTATTTTCTGTTATTCTAAAAAATAGATATGAATCGAGGCTATCGAGGTTCAACAAATAACATATCAATTCATAACGCAGTTGATACAGAACTGAAAACTTCCGTGTTTCAGTCGTGGATAGGTACGATTAATCTTTACTCAAAATGTTCTTCTGTTAAATACAAACCCAACTGAATTATCTAAAGTTGTAAAGGGACCTCTCTGTACTAAGCACAATGATGTGATGTGATGTAATAATATATATATTGCTAGTGTATACCTTGATTATTATATTATAATAGTATATACCTTGCTAGCCTATAAAGAATATCAACAACATGGAAGTAACCCAAAGATGTGCAAACCATTTCTGACATTGAAAATCCGTTCATTCGGGTGGGGCTGGGCCACGTCTGTGGCGTACAAGCTGTATGGTGGGGGGCAAGCATTCTCAACCTCCTCCAAGCAACACCACCAGTAACGTGTGTCCAAAAGCATAGCTGAGAGTTCCGCAATTCCCGACTTATTAAGCTGGTTCCAAAGTTCGAGACTATAAGTTGTCGTACATGGACATTTCTCCATGATCCTACAGTGACTTCTTTGGAGAGTGTACAGTCCTCATCTTTGCTGCCCTCTGCACATCCCTGATTGCTAATTCAATTCGGCTGGGCAGTGGCACATTTGTGGAGTCGGAGGCGTATGGGGATTGGGAGGAACCACCTCCCCATGGTGACCCTAGTAACGCCTGAATAGAAAGGGCATCTAGTTTCACACTCATCTCCATACATAAGAGCTAACTTGGTCTTACATAAAAATTATCATTGATATGGAGTACAAGAACAATCCGTTGTGCTATGCCATAACCTTGCCAGTTGACTTCTGAGTTTTAGGCACGTTGAACGACTTTAACCGACTGCTATCCACTCAGCTGGCGATCTTTTTGATTCAGGTGTGGATCCACGTTTAATCCATTGTCACATATCACGCAAGAAATCCTTCTTATCTCGCTTGGACAACTCCAAACAGCGCTCTGAATTGTAGATGCTATGTTGTTTTTGGTCCGGTGTGAGCAAACTCGGCACCGGCTTTGAAAGCAACTTATGCATGCTCAAATTTTCGTGTAAAATTGTTAACACACTACCGTCAGCTATCTCACGCAACTTCACTTTACTGTCTTTCAAAAATTATTTTGTGGATTTTTTTTTTATGTTTTCAGGAACAATTACCGATTTTGGGCGAACAGAGCGTTAAGCATCATCAATTGTGTTTGCACGACCGAGTTTTAATTTAGCGGTCAATAATAGTTGATTTCCCTGGTGCAGAATCTCCATAACGCTTATCAAGCCACTGTTTGGCTTTAATAGTATTTTTCCCTTATCAAAAAACAATGTTTAATTAGCACACAAAATTCTTTTTATCCATTGTTTTGAAAATTACAAAACAAAGTCACTAAAACCCCTGTAAACTAATCAGAATATTATGAAATTTTTCACAAATCATTTGAAGGATGCTACTATCCAGAAATCATATGGATCTGCCAACAGTGTTGCCATATATGTATCAGACCTGAGACTTATTGAATAATGTGTTATTTTAAATTTGTTGCTTTAATAAAATTAAAAATAATTAATTTACTGATGATATTCAAAAATCAGCAAACCAAAGTGTTATTTAATAAAGGATTAATATTAGCTTTTCTATTGCATCTATTATA
This sequence comes from Caerostris extrusa, assembly GCA_021605095.1. NCBI lineage: Eukaryota > Metazoa > Arthropoda > Arachnida > Araneae > Araneidae > Caerostris > Caerostris extrusa. Next base: position 45,782 of record BPLR01000391.1, on the reverse strand, counting down.
ATTTTGATAACCAAATAAATAGATAACAGATGTAAGTGAATTTTTATTTTAATGAATTTTTATTTAACATTTGGCATAAGAATGGCTCAGTGCTTTATGTGATTTTGAAAATCCGAAACTTGAAATGCATCAGTCAAAACCCTTCAAAAGATAAAAACATAAATCTATGTTTTTCAAGCATCAAGTCAAAATGAATTCTTCTTAAAATTATTCTTAGAACCTGATTTAGTGAGTAATTTATTTAGTAATTTAATGCGTCATGAATTTAACAACATTTTAATAAAATAAAAAGTTAAATTAAAAAAAAATTAAAATGAACCAGAACTATTTAAACATCTTAAAAGCAAAACACTGAAATAATAGCATAGACAAATGAGAAAGAACAGACAAATAAAATATTATTGAGGTAAAAAATGCATAACTTTTTCAAAAAAAAAAAAAATATTCTCTTCATTTTTTTTATCTATACGAAAAAAAAAAAAAAAAAAATTTGCAATATAATATTTAACAATGGTTTAAGTCAGGAATACGGTTGTTTAAATAATGTGGTATGCTTTAACTAGTATATATTAATTCGCACCAAAACAAAATATTCCAAATTAAAAAATATATAAAATTCGTCTCAATAATGTAATTATTTTCTCATAATATACATTTCACTCATGTGGACATATATTAAATAAAATCTCTGTTTAAATGAAAATGTTCAATTCAATGAAAGAATTATTCTCTTTAAAATGATGAAACTAGTTCGAGTAATGTTTTCGAGACACTCTTACCAGTCTTTTCACTTTTATTCAATTCCTCCCACACTCTCCTATATATCTTGTTCAAATTTTCAATCTTTAATAAAATACTTTTTATTCCTGTCCACTCAATTTCAAATGTATTTTTTTTTTTTGAACTTGTAGTGGATGGCACTTGATGTTAATACAGTTTTTTCAAATATTAATTCATTCATTAAATTTAATTAATTAATTTTTAATTTTTTTTACATTTAAGTTGCATATATCTACCAATAGATGGGGCCAGATAAACTTAAAAAATGAATGAAAATTATTTATAAAAGGACTTTCTACAATATAGTGAAAGAAAAGTAGGAATTGACTTTTAAAAATTTTTTTTATATTACTTGTTTTGCATGGAAGAAATAATTATCACACTTCCAAACCCTCGTAAGAGGATGTTTTAAATAAAAAGCTTAAAATAAAAGAATTTTTTTTTATTTAATCATTTTTAAGTAATCATTTTTAATCATTTTTTAAGTAATTTTTTTGTTTATTAATATTAGATTATTATTAGTTGCCCATTGTTTATAAAAGTCTATGATCGAATATATAAGCCAAATATAATGGACAATTTTTTTAAATCGTGTCTATTATATTTTACTACAATCATTTATATATATATATATTTCTAAACGTGCTTCTTCCTACGCACTGGCAAGAAAGCCCCTTGCGGCGTTCAGGGTCAATCGGCCTCGAGACTCTCATATGCGAGAGGAAATTATACACAACCTGCGCGCCCGCTAAGAAACGTTTAGCTTACAGTCTCTCATCCCGAGAGGAAATATATTTAGTGCATCCCAGTGCATTAGTTGGCTTACAGACTCTCACCCGGAGAGGAAGTATATTTCGCGCACCCTGTGCGTAGCCGTTCGATTTTCGGCTTAGAAGTGGAATCCTTCTCCGAATATATAATTATGTGCCTTTAAATATGTTAAATATTGTATGAACGTCCCTCTCTCTACTCGACGTACTCTAGTACGTCTTCTTTCATAATAAAAAAAAAAAAAAATGGTAATTTATTTATTAATGATTTTAATGGTAATTAAAGTATGATAATTAATTTAAAGATTTTAATATTAATAGTAATTTATTTGTCTTGATAAAAGAACCAATGAATCTATATATTTAATCAGTGAATTTTAAATGAATTTGTATAAAACTAAAATGAATCCGTAAATCTATATATGCAATTAACAATATATAGCAATAAAAAAATATACAATTGAAATTAATATACCGCTGTATATAGATATTAATGGCAATTAAATTACGATAATTAATAATGATAATCATTATTAATTATCATAATGATAATCATTATTATTAATGATTAATAATGATAATCATTATTACTAATGATTAATAATGATAATCATTATTAATTATCATAATCATTATTAATTATAATTAATTATCGTAATGATAATTAATTTAAGGATTTCAATATTAATGGTAATTTATTTGTCATGATAGAAGGACCATAGGTATCAATCTGTGAATTTAAAAAATCAGAAATTCAGAAAAATTTAATAAAGTTAATAAAGGTGTTTTTTTCCATAATGGATAGTGTTATACTTTAGAATTAAGGAACATTAATAATTTCTCATGAAATTTAACGATCCGTTTCAATTGTCCTATATTTTAAGCAATTGAATAAATTACACTTTAAAAATTTCCTTCTTTAACATTTGCAAAGTAATTCTTTCTTGATTGCAATCGGAGCCAATTGATGCTATCAAAACAAATGAATAAATAACAATTTCTCGTGCCTTAAAACGTGCCACAGTTGTGACAATGACCTTAAATGGCGTCCAATAGCCAAAGAGCGAAAACGAGAGATACGAGCGAGACTCGTACCACCTTTCCCCCAAGACAGCAATTAACACGCCAAAGAGAACAAAAAGACAAAAAGGTTGAAAAGAAAACAACAAAAGAAAAGTCGCTGGTTGTTAATGCAGTTGGTGAGGAAGAGAGAGAATCCGTAGAATTAATTTGCTGTCAAGGCCATTCGCCATACAATGCTTGTTCTGCGATACGGAATCATGCTCTGAAGTGAAATAATGTCCGCCGTTATTAATATTATTATCGCGGGTGTGCATTCCCTCCAAAACTGCAGCAGAATAAAAGCAGGTTGCGACTCTTGAAGAAGTTATTCGGCGGAGGGACAATAAAAATATATTTGCTTGTCTACGGTTCAAGCTATTTCAATTAAACAAAGCATTAAAAATAGCCCCGTTCGGTCGGTTGTTGTTGTTGCTGTAGTAGTAATAGCGGCAAAGGCAACTTTTATTCGAAACCTTTTTGTTTGTTGTTGTTATCGTCTTTATTTGTTGTTGGCGTGCGCGGCGATGTGCGAGATTGCCGGAAAAGTATAAGCGGAACAAAATGCATATTAATTACAATCAAAAATAAATTACGCCAGTAGAAAAGAAAATTTATAGATCGCAATTGCGCTCTAGAAAGCGGCGGATGGCATTGGAGGGGGGTAAGGTTGGCGAGTATAAATAAAAGTGGCGATGCATTTCAGCCGGAAATGATGTATGAGGCTATTTCTGACGGGGAAAAATAATGGAGTTTATCAACAATTTTAGCTATTTTAATTGAAGCGTGCAGCGTCAGCTCTGCAAAGATACAGAGGCGTGTTGGGCCACTTCATAAATCACGGAATAGACTCGAAAAATACGAATTCCGGAGGGGGATTTAATTTTAAACAAATAATAACTTAAAACTTATCCCTTCGACCTAGGCGTGATGATCTCTTTGCTGCAGTGTTTTTGAAAAAGAAAGGATAAAAGTTTTCGGGGTTCTAGATTTCCATCGATAATTGGGGCTAGGTATTGGGTATCAGCTTCAACTTCTTTCTGGTTTCTTTTCGAATAATGCAATAATCTGTGGGCTGGGCTGCGAACCCTCAAAGGGTTAAGTACGAATTGTTAACCCAAGAAGTTTTTCGTGTTCTTTATCCCTTCCCCTTGTTTATCGCGTTATGTAAAAATTGGAAGTAATTTTGTACAGTTCGAAATGTCTCTGATAAAAATGGTGCATAGATAATTGGACATGATAAAACGCTGTATATATATCAATCACAAAAATGCATGCATGGTGGCTTGATAAATAATAAGCTATGAAAACTAATAATATAAAGTTGTAAGAATTTTTTTTATTTACGTTTGCCACCAAAGTATTTTGAAAATTGATTAAATATATTATATTGTGCACTGTTTTAAATATTTTGTGTATTGTGGAAGAAAAGCCGTAAAACCAGTTTAAAATAAACTACATAAAAACAGCGTATAGTGAGCATATCAAACTAAGTATTTAAATATAATATTTATGCGTGGTATATATATATCTCAGATATACATGCATAATGGTTGATAAATAATAAGCAATGAGTACGAATAATATAAAGTTTAAGATATTTACTATGAAAAGTATTTTGAACATTGGTAAAATATATTGTTTATATATTATTTTAAATATTTTGTGAGTGTGGAAGAAAAGATGTAAAAACATTTTAAAATAAACCACACAAAACAGATCATAACGAGCATATCAAACTACGTATTTACGCACAATATTTATGCAGGTATATATCAAAAATGCAAACATGGTGATAAATAAATAATAAGCAATGAGAACGAATAATATACAGTTTAAGATATTTTTACTACGGAAGTATTTTGAAAATTGGTTAAATATATTAAGCTTAGGTATTGTTTTTAATGTTTTGTGTAGTTCGAAAAGAAAAGATGTAAAAGCATTTTAAAATAAACTATATAAATAAGCGTATGGCGAGCATATCAAATTACATATTTATGCATAATATTTATTCGCAGTATATATATATACATATCTATCTCAAAAAATGCATGCACGGTAGTTTGATAAATAAAAAGCAATGATAAAGAATAATATAAAGTTTTATGAGCATTTATATATTTGTTACGAAAGTATTTTGAAAATTGGTTAAATATATTGTTTGTGTATTGTTTTAAGTATTTTGTATAGTATGAAAAGAAAAGATGTAAAAGCATTTGAAATAAATTACATAAATCAGCGTATAGCGAGCATATCGAACTATATATTTATGCATAATTTTGAAGGAAAAACAAGTAAATCATTTTTAATTTCAACCTTATCAAGCAATTTAAAGAAAAAAATTAATCAAAATTCAATATAATAATTATTGTGTGATGCAGTAGAACAACATTGAAATTTATGGGTAAATTAAAAAGTTTTTGATTTTTTGATTTTCTTAAATTTTTCATTAGTAATAAATAAATTTGTTTCTTTAATTAATAAATCGATTCTTTTTTTTAATATAATCAATCCAATTAATAAATGTTCATGCTTTATTTAGTAATCTAAAATTACTTTTTAAAAAACGTCTATTTCGTTAAAAAAAATGCCCATAAAAAGATTTATTAGTTTTCCCCAATTCAATTAGTTAATGATTCATTCTTTAAGCATACAATCGTTTGAATTTTATTGTTTTTATACACAATAAAAAATACTATCAGAATGAATATTTTTTTTTACCAGAACAAAATATTCAAATATATTTTACATTTTTTTTTTATTCATCACTAAACACAAACAATCATTAGACGCAGAACAAGAAAAAAAAAAAACTTGATTATGAAGAATCTGGCTATCTGAAACATCATGAATTATAGCAATGCATTGAAGCGGTACTTGCGTACTGTCTTTAATCTTGATTTATTGTAACTTTTTAGAGATAAGATCATTAGTTTCATGCATACCTGCCGATGGTATGGCATATACATATCTAATTTATGACAGAAATGAGCATTGTTTCTGGTGGTTTTGTTACAAAATGATAAAAAGAAAAAAAAAAAATAACCCATGAGAATCGCTTTCGAGATTACGAGACTTGTGAATCGACAATTTTTTTAATGTTTTATGAGAAGATCTTGGTGATTATATGGATAAGCTATCGATTTTGTAACAACAGGTGATCATTGTGATCAAATTCGCATTTTTCTTACAAAGTTGCCATGATGGCTTGAAGAAGATATTGTGGAGGAAATTCAAATATAAGAACAGAATAGAATGTAAAAATCGAAAAAGAATATAATCAAATAAAAAATAGAATCGAGTATAAGAATGGAGTAAGAGTACATAATCGAGCATAAGAATTGTGTAAAAAAAAAAAATATATATAAGAGTAAAGTATGTATATAGATATGAAAAACCGGGCCTGAATGGCTGAGTGGCTAGCGCTCTGGTGCTCGGTACCACAGGTTTCGGGTTCGAGTCCCGGCGGTGCCATGGTTGTTTGTAGCGGTTCGAATCCACTTTAAAAAAGTAGGCCCCGGTCTAATAAGATCGTAGAGCGTGGCGGGGCATTGTTACTCCGCGTCCGGCTTATCTTCAAGTTACACGCGCCCCCTGGGTCATGCAAAGAGAGTACGTCTGCGCAGCACTTGCCTTAAGGCATCCAACACCAAGGTGTCTGTGTTTGTCAGCTGCATTAGAAAGAAAAAAAAGATATGAAAAATCCTTCGAAATTATTTTATTATTTTTCAATTCCTTCTATTAGCTCACACTCTCCCCCTATATATCTTGTTCAAATTTCCAATCGTTCATAAATACTTTTATTCATACTCTCAAGTTCAAATACATTTTTTTTAACTTTTAGTGAATGACACTTGATGTTAATACAGTTTTTCAAATATTAATTTATTAATTAAAATTAATTAATTAATTTTAGTTTTTTTAGATTTAAGTTGCATATATCTCTACCAATAGATGGCGCCAGATAAATTTAAAAAAAATGAATGAAAATTATTTATAAAGTACTTTCTGCAATATAATGAAAAAAAGTAGGAATTGACTTTTAACATTTTTTTTTTTTTTTATATTACTTGTTTTTATTTCCAATGGCAAGTTTACAGGACAGCAGATTTCATAAAGAAAACATACAAAGAATAAGATAGAAACAAATGACATGTTAATCTATCAAAAGTCTTGCAATATAATAACCCATCCAGAAAGAAATGCAGAACATGAAGCATACCCATTTCTTCCTGGTTATCACACAGGAAAAACAGAGAGGGTCAGAGCCAGTTTACTTTTTTGTGAAGATGCTTGAAGAGACAGTCGTGCCACAGAAAAGTCGTAGCAGTATCGCCGATTTTTCTAGGCCATTCAAGGATATCATAGATATAATCGTACTAGAGCTTGAAACTGTTTCTAGCGGCTTCATCCTCAAAAGAGCACCTAAGGGTCTTTAATTATGCTCTCTAGTTTTGGAACAATCCACCTGCGTTCCACTGCAGAACTCTAAGAAACTCATACTGATAGCCAGACTGAAGGCCGTGTTTGTAGATCATTTTGCCATATCAGACGTTGCCCGGAGTGCGCCACGAGGAGGTAGATCTGCTGCACTCCCTCAAATAAGAATATAATCAAATATAAAAATATAATCGAGTAAAAAATATAATCGAGTATAAGAATGGAGTAAGAACATAATCGTATAAGAATTGTGTAAATGAGTCTAATATTTACTATATATAAAAGCATATATATAAAAAGTTCTAAATTTGAAAATTAACTTTAATTTAGCAATTATTCATACATTTTTGTTGTTAGTATTCCGTTTTCCTACCGCGTATTATGTTTGTTAAGTATATTATGATATTAATTCTGAAAGATGAAGAGGTCTTCTATGAAAAACTGCTCGCATTTGCATTACAGAAATTTGGTTTGGTTTGTCGCTCTACGGTCATTTTATGCACACCGGGTTAGACTGGGACCTACAGTTTAACGAAGATTCCGGAACCACTCACAAATATCCATGCTATCGCCAGAATTAGAACTCGAAGCCTGTGGTTCCAAAAATAAAAAAAATATGGATAAAAGTATAGAACATGTGGTGCCTGAAACCTGTGGCCAGAGCTAGCCAAATGGCCATCAGCCGCAACATTATAGAGAAAAACCGAAAATTCTTAGCAGTCCAAATAATTGTTGATCACAATCTGCGTGTAGTCTATTTGATTTTCAAATCATTAACTGTAATGCATATCACCAACGAAAACTGGATTCTAATCTACACGCGGATTTTTAAGACCACATTATATCTTTTATTAAAATACTTCAGGTCGGTTTGTTTTCAGTGAATACATTATTTGTTAACATGATGGATATACAGAAATCATTAAAAATTCTTATTAGTTATATCTGAATTAAACAAATAATACAATTTTTCATAGTAAATTTACCTTTTTGAACTTTTCATTTAATAATCTTCTGCTTTTATTAATCTAATCTTAATATTAAAAAAACAAATACAACTCTTTTCATTATAACTTTATTAAAATAGTGTGCAGATTAGAATGTAGATTAAATTAAGAATCCAATTATGACAAATTACCATTGTGTCATGGATTGACTAAGCTAGCATTTAAAATGGTAGCACTTGATTTGTGATCATTGACTATTGACAGAAAAATATGTAGCTTATATATGTAAATATGGGGCCTGAATGGCCGAGTGGCTAGCGCTCTGGCACTCGGTACCACAGAGTCCTGGTGGTGCCATGGATGTTCGTAGTGGTTCGAATCCACTTTAAACCGTAGGTCCCGGTCTAATAGGATCGTAGAGCGTTGCGGGGCATTGTTACTTCGGGCGTCCGTGGCTTATCTTCAAGCTACACGCGCCCCCTGGTTATGCAAAGTGAGTACGTCTGTGCAGCACTTGCCTTAAGGCATCCAAGACCAAGTTGTCTAAGTGTTTGCCAGCTGCATTAGAAAGTATATGCGTAAATATGCAGTAAATATGTAGCAAAAAAAAAAATGAAAAATATGTAGTAAATAGTAGAAAAATGAGTAGTAAATATGTAGTATATTCAGGATACACCATGTGAGGAGGGGGCTTCACTCACTACACAACACTTACATTGCATAAATTTGGAACAAACATTCGCAACGTGGCATTTGGATTCATGGCCTTATTCGTCTAAGGAATTTCGAGCCTACAGATTTATCAAGCTCATTTCAGGTGAAGACACAATAACTTATGCGTTTTGCTTTGTTTATTGTGTTTCAAATTGAGCTCTTCCAGATAAAAAGAGTAACACTTTATCTACCAACATTCCAGACTCTTAAAAACTGCTTATTAATTTTATTGTCTACAAATTATTTATTTCTTAAATAAAAAGCTTTGTTTTAAATGCATGAATAATACGCTACATTATATATTTTTATTAAAATACTAAGCTAGTTTGCTTTCCAATGAATCCATTATTTGCAATATAATGGATATACAAAAAAATCAATAAAAATTCTTTAGTTACATTTTAATTAAACAAATACTACAATTTTTTCATAGTAAATTTCCTTTGAACTTTTAATTTATATATAATCCTCTGCTTTTAATAATATAATCTTAATATTCAAAATACACTCTTAATTATAACTTTATAATTTAAAGTTAAATTAAATTAAAACTTAGTAGAAAAGTAGCACAAACTTAGACGCAATTAATTAATTAATAACTGCTAAGTTTTCTTTATTATAAAATCGCAATTTCAAACTAATTACTTCAAAAATCACTGTCAAAGAATTGGGACGTAACGTCGCAACTTCTTACACTTTCATTCAATTTTCATATTGGTATTCAATATCTTTATGTTGTTTGATTTTCAATAATTAATAAATAATCCATAAATATTTGAGTTAATTAAATTAAGAACTTTTTTTAGAAATGTCCTTGAAATCATAATAGTAAATATTTGAAGTTTTTGAATTAAGTTCTATGTTTTAAATACGTTTTTTATTTCAATTCCTTCTATTAGTTCACACTCTCCCCTATATATATATTGTTCAAATTTTCAATCGTTCATAAAATACTTTTTTTTATTCATCCACCAAGTTCAAATACATTTTTTTAACTTGTAGTGGATGACATTTGACGTTAATACAGTTTTTTCAAATATTAATCCAGTAATTAAATTTAATTAATTATTATTTTTTTTTTTTTAGATTTAAGTTGCATATATTTACCAATAGATGGTGCCAGATAAACTTAAAAAAGGAATGAAAATTATTTATAAAGGACTTTCTGCAATATAGTGAAAAAAAGTAGGAATTGACTTAAAACAATTTTTTACATTACTTGTTCTTCTAAAAAATGTTCTATTCTATCGATTATTTTTTTTAAATATTATAAATACTTTTTATTTTGATTCAAATTTTATTTTATTTTACCATAACAGTTGTTTATTTCTTTTACAATTTTTCATACTACTTGATCATCATAAATATTTGAGTGAAGGAGTTAAGAAATTGTTTTTTTTTTTAGAACTATTAAAATTCAAATTGCACATTTGTATGTTTGTATTGCCTTTTTTAATATTGTTTCTATTCAAAATAATTTTTAGCGCAATTTTAGATATTAATTTCTTCACAAGATGATTTTAAAATCATGGGACAAACTTGGAATACAGAGGCGAAAAGGATGAGTAGAATCACAAACACCAAAAATGAGGAATAAAAAAAGGACAAATAAAAATATTAGTTACAAACAGCCTCATCATAAAGTTCTACTTTATAGAGTTTGCAAAAAAATTATGCTTATACTATTATGCTGAAACTACAAATAATTAAAAGGAAAAAATCAAACAACTTCAAATCGTTTCATTAAAACTATATATTTTTTATTTTAGTAAATTTAATTAAGAAAAAAATTTACAAAAGAAACTCAGAAAATTTTCAGAATTTTTTTTGTTGTAACAATAAATAAAAGACTATTCTGAACACAAAAATTTTATTATTTTAACCCCAAGAATATTCCTAAAAAACAAATATTTTTTAAAACTTCTTCAATCAAACATTTACAAATAATTTACTACATCTATACACGTAAAAATACACAATTTTTTTATTAATGTAATTTCAGAATGTTATTTTAAAAGCTAATTTTATTTTCGAAATTAAAGGTTTATTTATTAAAAATATTTTATTAGAATTTTATCTTAATTTTCGGTAATGCACCAAATGAAAATAAAAATAATTGGAAGAAGAAAAATAATTATAAAAGAAATAAAAAAAAAAAAAAAAAAATAATTGATCTCTCAGTTTTGAAGCTTTTATTTTATTTATATCATAAGTACTGATTCATGTATCAAATTATTTTGATGATTTATATTATATTTACTCACTAATAGAACATTTTTATGATTTTTGCCAGAGTACTAGATAAAAAATCAAGAACAAAAATTTGAATTTCTAAGATATACATTTCAGGAAACATACGCAGATGCATGTGCACAAACAAGCAAATCTTTCGCTTTTTATATGCATAGAAATCACCAAATTACAATTTATTTACGTATTAATTTAACTTTTTTTTTTTGTCTCTTCGTCTTTTAAATTCATTATAAATTTAATACAGTATTTATGGCATGATTGGGATATTTATTAATCGCGCATTTTATAGGGGGGAAAATCGCATAATCTTTATAAAGTAGCTTACTATTGCTCATACCTCTTCATGTCTTCCGATATACAATGAACATAGAATAGAAAATAAAATAGAAATTACATAGGATTTGCCAGTTTGAAATCTAGCTGAAATGTATATATGGCTGGTGCATATACTTAATTCTATTTTTACACAATTTTGATTTAGCATGAATTAGAAAGAAAATTAAATTTCAATTTACTCAGCTTATTTTGATTTAACGCGATCGATTCAAATTCTAAGAACAAAATTTTGCTTTACTTTCATTTTATAGCTGAAATATTGGAGACGAGGAATGTAATGCGATTTCATTGGTGGGAATTCTCTGAATTTTATAACCTCAATAGGGAATTGTGTCTGCTTTCTCAGCATTTTTTGCGTTCGGTGTTAAAAGTCAAAAGTACCATTTTGATATTTATAAATCTTTGTTTTGTTAATTATAACTGAAATAATTTTCCGTGGCTTTTACATAATGTCACATAACAAAAGCGAAAAGGAAAGTTATCTCTTTGGATATTAAAATTCATATTTTAGATCGCCTTGCAACTAAACAAGACGCGACGTCTCTAGAAAGCATTTTGGTCAAGAGTGTCCAATTTAAAGTTCTTTTTGATTATAGATAACGCATCCAGCCTTAGAACATCCAAACGTGCAATTTTTGTTTTCGACAGCTAAATACTTACATTCTTGATACAAATGTTAGATCAAGGTATAATTGCGACATTTAAAACATATTACATAAGGCGAACATTTCAATCCGTTTCGTACAAACTGAACGATGAAACACTAACAGTCATTGATGTGTGGAGGAAATTTTCAATTCTGGATTGTATCAAACAAATTGAATTAACGCTAGCTGAATTACGACCATGTTTGAATACATGTTGGAAAGCTGTTTGGACAGAACGTATTAAAAAACAAAAGATTACGTTCTTCCTAATACGACAGAATTTTGTGTTCATGAATTAGTGGCATGTTTTTTACCCCTTTCCAAATGACGATTTACTTTGTATCATCCATGTGCAATCTTTATGAAATAAAATGTTTAAGATCATAAAATGAAAACTAATGGTATATTGTATTATATTGTATTATTTTTTTAAGCTGATTTCTTAGGGCTGGAACCAATCTTCTACTTTTTAATAGATGCATTACATTTTTTTTTTTTACACGAATTTTTTTACATGTATTTTTCTGAATGGTATCTATAGTGTAAAAATAGAATTAGGTGTACTTCAGAAACCCAATTAGTTATTCTGCCATTGATTCATATGGGACGTAACAATTGGCTAACCACATAACATATCAATTGGTTATATTGAGATAAGAGTCGTAAGAGAGTGACTACGACTAGACCTCGAAGATAGTTTTCTATAATGGTTGTGCCTCCATAATCAACATGTAAGTGTTTCCTATCTAAAATTTAAATTTGAGAACATACGTGGTACTCGTATTGTTATGTTGATATTTAATATCCGAAATATCAAAAAGAAGATTCCTTCACTAACCCTTAAATCATATGAAAATCCACAATAAACAATAATAATAACGTCCAATTAAATGAGACACGTTAAAATATCACAAAAGATAATCTACTTTGGGATCCACAATAACCCATCAATCAATATACACAAACACCTCAATTATATCAAAGCAGGTTCGAAAGCCCTTAGAGGTTTGATAAAGTGGAAATAAGGAACTCACGAAATAAATTATTCAAAATATTTAATTAAAATAAAATGAGTTGGATTTATTGATATTTTAGGCAATTAGAATTCTTCTAAATTAATTTCCAATTAAATTATTTATTTATATATATTTGTTATATTTGCAATCAACCCATAATAAAAATAAACATATCACTTCTAGATTATATATAATAGCATATGATATTTAAAATAACAAAGGCAGATCAATTAACAAGCATTCAATAAAGTTTTAGAGTAGAAGACGTCCACCTTGTATACAATAGGCTAATTATAATAAACAATAGGATTTACAATTAACATTCATAAAAAACCTCTTTTTCTCACCATAGCAAATGCCTTTTGTATGAAGGCCATAAAGTTTTAGCTTTTTAATTTTTAACTATGAGGAGCAAAACAATGAGAATCCATCAAATAAAATAATAGAAATTACTCACAAAAAATTAAGCATCAACTTCATCATCTTCGATGGATTGAACAGTTTTAGGTTGAACATCATTAGTTATGTCGATCTCGAGGCATCATCTGTCAATAAAAAACTAGAACAATATGGCGACAAATCGTGCTGACCATTATGAAGAATCTTTCAGACAGGTATAATCATTCAGTTCAGTTAGGGGTTCTTTTTGGTATTGCATCCTTTTAACCTCTTTTTTCCCCGTTTCTTTCTCATCTTTGGTATTTGGGACATTATATCTTATATTTTTTTATGCATGATTCACTCTACCCGCTCTCTCTCGATTTCTAATGTTTATATTGACTTTTATTTTTTCCATTTTTTTTTAAACTATCGTTTATTCTCAATAATTGGTCAGCATGTTCATCTAGAGAATGTCTCTTAGTCCTCAATGGTTTTGGGGGAGATCATTTTCCTGTCCCATAGGGGTGAGACCTTGATCTCACCTAACCATCCATCTTTTGTCTTCACGTCTCACTCTGACAAGGTCCATGATGAATATTAAAGATAGCCTTCTCAAGTTGTCACAACTGTTCGATTTTTATCTCTTAATTCGACAGTATAATAAACTCTACTGCCGTAAACATACCTCTCAGAAATAAAGTTTACCTTTGCAAGCTGTACCCCACCATTAAATAAAGGCCATAAGGGGAAGATGCAGCACAGAACGCCAACCGGAATGACAATAATCTATTTTTTATTCCAAAGAATATGTTGAATGATGAATGAAGTGGTATATGGGGATGTGGGCAAGGACTATAATCCCTAATCACTATATATATGAACAGTTAGTTTTTCCTTATTTTTAATATGTCACTTCCGCCGTCGCTTCGGCAAATCAGACCTGCGGCGCTTAGGGAGCCCTGAACTGCAAACACCATGGCACTGCTGGGAGCTCGAACCCGAAACCTGGGGTGGCGCCAGAGCGCCAGCCTCGGCTCATTGATTACCGGTGGCTACATCGTGCTCAGTAATGCACCCACTGCCGGGAGAGGCTACTTGTTGTTCACAAAAAATGAATTGGTTGAGTAGTACCGACAGCTTAATAACCCAGACCAGACCATGTACTTGGCAGTAAAATGTTGATGCTGATGAAATTAACTGTCAAATACAAAAAAGTAATCTAATGACTTTTAGCTGAATGGCCAGCGCTCGGTACCACAGGTTTCGGGTCTGTCCTCGGCGGTGCCATGAATGTTTGTAGTGGTTCGAATCCACTTTAAACCGTAGGTCCCGGTCTAACAGATCGTCAAGCGTTGCGGGAAAAATTTCCGCAGTCTGCATGCAATTCTGCAGTGCTAAGCGACGCTTGTGCAGCGTTGGAACGATCTATTCTGATTTTGACGAAAGATAGATCAACAAGAAATATGTTCTACTTTACATAACATTTATATTAATTTCCGCTTAATTATTATTGGAATACGTTCTTAGAATCAATATTCAATGTGGACGCACAAAATCTTAAAACTTCGAGAATAGTCGAAAAATTTTAGTAATTTAGGTAATAATATATTGACTTAATAAACACAAAAGATGCATTATTAAAATAATCATGAGAATTCAATTAAAAATTGTTAACTGAAAATGTAGAAAAAAAGGTTGAAATTATTAATACTAATGCTAAAATAAATTTTTAAGTTTTAAAATTATATTTATTCTGAGTTTTAGCAGACTTGAGGAAATGTGCATCTCTTTAAATTTTTCGGTAAATTCTGAACAATAATTTTTCAAATTAAAGAATATAAATAATATATTTTGTATAAGTTCAGAATAGTTAGAACTTTTTAGAATATTATATATAACCAAACAAAATAAATATTTCAGTTATTTTTGTATGAACTATAATATCGTCTTTAAAACAATCAGAATATTTAGAACTTTAAAATATTGTATATAACCAAACGAAATAAATATTGCAGCTATTTTCGTATGAACTATTATATCGCCTTTTAGAACAATCAGAGTATTTAGAATTTTAGAATATTGTATGTGGCCAAGCATATTAAATACTCAGATAATAGAGAGTTTTTGCATAACGTCTTTTTATCGTCCGATAATAGAGTTTTTATAACGTTTTTTTATCGTCTGATATTTTTTTCCTAGAACGGATGCTCATAGGAAACATTGTACCTATTGCGCATGCATGTATGCAATACTGCACTACTGAACTATTCCTATGAGCATGCGCGCTAGGAAGAAAAATATCGGACGATAAAAAAACGTTATGCAGAAACTCTCTAATAACGCCATCCTTCAGCCGCAATATATTTTTAATTTCAAAATAAAGGACATTCAGTATTTTTTCTGAACTCAATAAGTAGCAAAGATTGGGCAACTGATTAAGGACTGCCCTTTTCCAAAAGGTCGGTCAAAGCAAAGAGATAAAGACATTTTATATACAATTACCATTTCTTATTACAATGAATAACAATATGAATTCAGGAAACCTAAGACAGCTTTCTTAAGCCATATTCCATCATTTATATATATATATATATACTAGAAGACCCGGCCACGCGTTGCTGTGGCTTTCTTGTATTTCGTTCAATTATTAGATACTATAATTGGTATTGTTAAGGAAGTAATTGGTAAAGAATGATGAAAAGATCAAATTAAGCTTCAACGAATAGAAAATGTTTAATTTTTATTAATTTAATGAATGAGGTAGATAATGTTGATTTTTAACACTGTTTTATAATTATTTTACCTAATTTAATTTTTAATAATCATTACTTTCATTTAACTAAGAACTAAGCGATGAACACTATTTCTTGTTAATCTATCTTTCGTCAAAATCAAGTCGTCGTTCAAGCGCTGCACAAACGTTACTCGCTTAGCACTACCCAAGAGGTGCATGCAACTTGAAGATAGCCACGGACGCGGAGTAACAATACCCCCGCAGCTTGACGATCATGTTAGACCGGGACCTACGGTTTTAAAAATGGATTCGAACCACTACAAACATTCATGGCACCGCCGGGACTCGAACCCGAAACCTGTGGTACCGAGCGCTAGCCCATTCAGCCCCTAAAAGTCATTAGATTGCCTGGCAATAAATTTTGTATTTGACAGTTAATTTCATCAACATCAACATTTTTTGCTGCCAAAATTGCACGATTACTGAGCCAATTATGGTCTAAGTGATTATTAAGAATATCCGGAAATACACTCTCAATTAATTCATTTTTTGAATGAACAACAGAGCAGAAATTGTCTGGCAATTGGATGCATTGCATATTTTGATGTAGACTGATTGTACAGTTTCCAGTATCCAGGGGCCTGAATGGCGAGTGGCTAGCGCTCTGGCGCTCGGTACCACAGGTTTCGGGTTCGAGTCCCGGCGGTGCCATGGATGTTTGTAGTGGTTCGAATCCACTTTAAACCGTAGGTCCCGGTCTAACACGATCGTAGAGCGTTGTGGAGAGTGACATACTAAAAATAAGGAAAAAAAATAACCGTTCATATATATAGTGATTAGGGATTATAGTCCTTGTTGCTTCACATCCCCATATACCACTTCATTCATCATCATCATCATCCAGTATCCAGTAATTGATTTGAAAATACTTGTTCCAATGGATCATTATGTAATTGTACTCGCATATTTATGGTCAATCGAAGTGTTTCAACGTTTTTCCATAAAAATGATTGTTTCAAACATGCGTTAATCTCATCAGCAAACGTAGAGCCAGGAATGACAGGTAATGTGGCCAAAAATTGATACTGTTACAAAACATGACAACTCAAAAATCAAATCAATATTTTGAAATTTATAAGTTTGTATTTGTTTGTACTAACATTTTACAGGGAATATACCTCTGGTAAATTTATATCTTTATTATTTATTATTTTGTGCTAGTTTAAATACTGTCGACACAAAATTCTTTCAAAATTTGCATGTAACTCCAAGCTTAACATTTAAAATAAAAAATATTTATGTAGCTATAATCATTTCAGAGGTTTATTACCTGTAAACATTTATGAAAAACATAAATACAAAAGTTTTGTAGCATTTGGATCAAAATTACTTGTGTTATGGTGTTTCACATGAAAACAAAAAGCATAAAAATTCATTCTGAGAAAAAGCTAAAAACAACTTTTAATTAGAGATATTAATTTTAAAAATGCTGTAAATATATTAAAATGCCATTTAATTATCAAGTTCATAGTCTTATTTATTAAAAATATAGTTTTATTTTCCCCCAAAGCTCTAAATATTTTCTGAGCTTTGTTTTGAAAAAAAGTTAAAATTTGCTCGACAAAATTTTTTTTACAACTTCCTACTATTTGCAAAGGCTTTTTAATATGAAATGACCTTAATTCAAAATATCTAGCCTTTTTGCAAGTCTTTTGATTAAATATATTCAAAACCTTTGAATTTCACATAAAAATATCAACTTTAACTATTTTTTATACAATGTATTCTTTAAAATATGGATAAACATTGCAAAAATGTGATATTGTTGCAAAACTTGATAATTCAAAAATAAATAAAACATGAATAATTTTTTCCTTTGCAAGTATTTTTATGCTGAGAATATTCTTATGTAGGTAATATACTGTTTTCAAATTTATATCTCAATTATTTATACATTTTTGTATGCTTAAAGTTTGTCGACACAAACTTTTTTTACAAATTTAAAAATTCTTAGTTTAAAAACTGAAATAAAACTAATTTGTGAATTTAGGTTAATTTCCATGTTCTATTCCTCTCATAAATTTAAAGAAAACTTTTACATGAAGTTTCAAAGCATTTAGAACAGAAATATTAGTATTATGGCGTTTTGAATGAATACAAAATGCATAAAAATTCAAATAAGAAATAATTAAAACCAACTTTTAAATATAAATAAAAACAAATATACATACATAAAAATGTTATTGAGCTTTAAATTCTCCTTTATTAATATAAACACTTATTTATTTGTTTTGTTTTCTTTAAATAACTTCCAATTTAAAAGTACCATTTATCAATTTTTCTTCGACAATATTCAAATCACTCAAATTTATAACTCAAATTCTTTGTTTTTCAAATAACAAAAGTTTTTAAAATTTACAAAATGTGTTTTTTTCTTCTTCACAAAAAAAAAATGTTTTATTATTTTATGATGAAAGAAATCACAAAACAAATGGAAAAGTTAATGAGCTTTAAATTCTCCTTTATTAATATAAACACTTATTTAGTTGTTTTGCTTTCTTTAAATAACTTCCAACTTAAAAGTACCATTTATCAATTTTTCTTCGACAATATTCAAATCACTCAAATTCTTTGTTTTTCAAATAACAAAAGTTTTTTTTTAAATGTCCTTGATTTTCAACTTGCAACTAATATAATACCTTTTATAAAATTTTAATGTTATCATTATATCAAATAATTGCAGAGTTTACTTCATTTTCACACTTTTCAAAAATCCTTAAAAATTCATCATATTTCTTTAAAATTATATTGTCTATATTATATTATCTTGCAGATCACATTTCATTTTAGAATTCTTAATCAAATAAAACACATGTTGACAAACTTTTTAAACATAGAAAAGTTCAATGTTTTGATTCACAACTTTTCATTCAATATATTTTATTCCAATTCAAATTCAAATTTACAAAATGTGTTTTTCTTCTTCACAAAAAAATGTTTTATTATTTTATGATGAAAGAAATCACAAAACAAATGGAAAAGTTAATGAGCTTTAAATTCTCCTTTATTAATATAAACACTTATTTAGTTGTTTTGCTTTCTTTAAATAACTTCCAATTTAAAAGTACCATTTATCAATTTTTCTTCGACAATATTCAAATCACTCAAATTCTTTGTTTTTCAAATAACAAAAGTTTTTTTTTTTTAAAAATGTCCTTGATTTTCAACTTGCAACTAATATAATACCTTTTATAAAATTTTAATGTTATCATTATATTAAATAATTGCAGAGTTTACTTCATTTTCACACTTTTCAAAAATCCTTGAAAATTCATCATCTTTCTTTAAAATTATTTTGTCTATATTATATTATCTCATAGATCACATTTCATTTTAGAATTCTTAATCAAATACAACACATGTTGACAAACTTTAAGCATAGAAAAGTTCAATGTTTTGATTCACAACTTTTCATTCAATATATTTTATTCCAATTCAAATTCAAACTTAGAAAATAAAAAAAATATTGATAATCAAATCTGGTAATACTTACATACATTTGATTTATTTCTCATAGAAATGATATAAATTTCATACAATATAATTTTCACAAAATTTAAAGTAGTACATAAAACAATAATATTCAGAACATGAGAATTTTACGGTTATGTAGTACAGGCATCGAGACACGGCGCCATCTAAAAATAGTCATTATATTGTTCGAAAAATGAAAAATGAAACTACGAATTCCTCTAATTGCAGTATTGCAACCCTAAAGAAATTGGCGCAAAATTGGCGAAAATTTTTGGGTTGCAAGATTAAAGCCTTTCGCAATGCTAGATTTTAGCCGATTTTGCATTTAAATACTAAAAAAAATCTGAATAAAAACTATCCTATGTCTCAAGTTGGAACAAAACACACATTTTTAAAAAAAAAAGTTAAAATCGGATGGTTAGTTTCGGAGTTCATCGCGAACAAACATCGTGACACGGAATTATATATAATAGATATATGATTTCGGGTTCGAGTCCCGGTGCCATGGATGTTTGTAGTGGTTTGGAATCCACTTTAAACCGTAGGTCCCATTTTAACGTGATCGTAGAGCGTTGCGGGGGTATTATTGCTCCCCGTCCGTATCTTATCTTCAAGCTGCAAGCACCTCCTGGGTAGTGCTAAGTGAGTAACTTCGGTGCAGTGCTTGCCTTAAAGCATCAATGATAACTGTCTATGTGTTTGCCAGCTGCATTAGAATAATATATGTGTGTGTGTGTGTGTGTGTGTGTGTGTGTGTGTGTGTGTGTGTGTGTGTGTGTGTGTGTGTGTGTGTGTGTGTGTGTGTGTGTGTGTGTGTGTGTCCCACACTCATGTTATAATAACGATATGTTATCCACATTTTCTTAAGTTTGCGCATTCCTGCGATAGTATAACTATAAAGCTTAAGAAAAGTTATATTTGCATTTAAAAAATCAAGCAAAATTTCATCGGAGAAAATTTTGTGAGAAATTCTGTAAGTGAGCAATTACCTTACATGAGTGGAAGCCATATGGATTGGTTTTCTATATGTAATTTCATTTATTTATTTATTTACTTTTACCATCGTGTAATTAACCCTTACAAATTTTTAACATAAGCTTATAATATGAAAAAAATGTGGAATATAATTTTTAATGTCAATTCTCTCATTTCAATTCCCATATTTTTCCATGACAGTTTAATGTAATTATCTAAATAAAATTATATCATTTAAATGATTTTTAGAGAACAAGTGTTTAATGCTTTTTTCGGAATTAGTATTTAACTAAATAAATGAATTAGAAATCTCAGAATTACAACCACGTACTTATTTTTAATTTGTCACATGAATTTAATATCATTTTAGATATATGTAAAAAAAGGTATAAAATATACATTGCAGTGTGCAGGTTGTGCAACTGTATCGTAATTGGGTGTGAATGGGCTGAAATACTTGAGGTACAGATTGGATATCACACAGCTTTATTTACACACGCCACACACACATACAATATTTAACATATTTAAAGACATATAAATTATAGATTCGTGGAAGGAATCCACTTCTAAGCCGAAAACCAGATACTCAGAACGCGCGGGATGCGCGAAATGTACTTCCCTTCCGGGTGAGAATCTGTAGGCCACAGGGTGTCGTTCAAAACATATCCTTTCGGTGGTGAGAGGCTGCAAACTAAACGTTTCTCAGCAGGAGCATGTAGTTGGACTGTACTTCCTCCCTGGTGAGAGTCTCAAGGTTGACTGACTGGCCATGTCTTCTGAACGTTACTGGGGGCGCTCTTGCAGTGTGTAAGAGGAAGCATGATTACAATATTAAATTTATCTTTATTATAACTTTAATATAAATTTCTTTTTAATAAATAGCGTTCAATCAAATGTATTCAAATGAAAAATAATTTACGATATTCATTGTATTCATTAAAAAAAAATACATATATTTGTTTAATTTAGATATCTTGGAATGCTTACACAGAGGACAAAGTCACTTCAAGCAGCCACTACGGCAACTTGCTGACCACATAATCCATCGCCAATCTGTAAATTCATAAAGGAATTCATCGAGGAAGAAGACTTATTTGGCTGCTTAAACGAGCCGATCCACAAAGGACTGAGGCTACTGCACTACGCCGTCTATCAAGACGAAATGGGTATTATGCTACTTTTGGATTCTGATGCCGATCCCAACGTTATGGACGACCTGGGATTTACGCCAGTTCATATTTGTGCAGAGAGAAAGGCTATATTCACTTGATAGAAATACTCATGTCATATGGAGCTCGTATATGTTTCACAGAAGTAAGTAATGGAATTGAAACTCTAATCAAAAGGCTATCGATTCTCAATTTGGTAAAATCGCAGAATAGGGGCCGTTGGAAATTGGTGTCAAATATTCTTTTAGTAAAGTCCGCCAAGTAACGGATTGCAATTGTAAGTGAAATGAATTGTAAGCAATACAAGAAATCGGTTATCACATTTGGCGATTTATAACTCAGTTGGTGCCACAAAAAGTCACTAAATTCTCAACTGCCTCTATTTTGCGATTTGGTCAGCAATTTATATTGTTTGATGAAAACAAGTAATATAAAAAAAAAAAAAATTAATTCAATTCCTACTTTTTTTTTCACTATATTGCAGAAAGTCCATTATAAATAATTTTCATTCCTTTTTTAAGTTTATCTGGCGCCATCTATTGGTAGATATATACAACTTAAAAGTAAAAAATCTAAAATTAATTAATTAAATTTAATTAATGAATTAATATTTTAAAAACTGTATTAACATTCAGTGTCATCCACTACATGTTAAAAAAAAAAATGTATTTGAACTTAAGTGGATGAATAAAAGGTATTTATTAACGATTGAAAATTTGAACAAAATATATATATAGGGAGAGTGTGAACTAATAGTAGGAATTGAAAAAACAATCAGGCGGCTTCAATCTTCCGTGATTTTGTTATATAGCTAATAATTGCTGTTTACCCTGTATTTCAAATATAATTCGAAGATTCGTAATTTCATATGAGTGAAGATGAAAATGACGGTGAGGGTTAACAAGAATCAATAGTTTCATTTTATTTTGCTTTATTTTCCTTTTATTTTAGATATATCCTAATGACCAAAGCTTCGGTGATCCGCCTCGTGCAACAGCAGCAGATGAACCCTTAAGAATGGCCATAAGACACTGCGAGCACGAAACCGCTCGTTTCCTCTTGAGCATGGTGCGAACTGCAATGCCATGTATTATCTTGGGCAAGAAATCAATCAGAAGGAACTTTGGTGAACCCACAGGACTTAGCATCCATGGAATTGCTATTATTGTACGGAGCTGATGCAAACGCGAGAGATCTGCAAGGTCTGACCCCTCTCATGAAAGCTTGCCGTAATTCCCAGGCTGTTGAAGCTGTTCATTTGCTCATAAGGTAACTTTCTTTCTTCTAAAATTATGCTACAAGTAATTATGAACTGTCACTCATTGTACACATTTTAACGGCGCTAAAGAGTTTACTTGTACTATATTTATCATAAAATAAGAATTTGACAGGATGTGTCGATATGAAGTCAATATAATATTCTCGAGACTATGGAACTTCAGTGAAAAATTTTGGTTTGTCGCTCTAAGGTCCTTTGTGCACACTTTTTAGACTAGTTAGACTGGAACCTACCACTAACAAACATCTGAACCACTAGCAAACATCCACGGCAGGATTCAAACTTGAAGCCTCTTTGCCAAAGACCAGAGAGCTAGCTAGCCAATTGGCCATCAAGTAGCATATGTTTACTTGAAGTTCAGTCAATTAATGTTTTTGACTCGGGACTACAGTTGTTACGAGAATTATTTTCAAAGAGGACTTAAAATAATCTTAGAAGTAATCTGCATGAAGACATTTTAGAAGTAATCTACTTTGTCTATAGTGCACAATGCACATTTCAAAAAAAGGCCGATTTTTTATAATAAATTGAAGTGATTTAATCCAAATCTCGTTTGCACAGCAGCATACACTAATATTTTAGGCACACAATATAATGCAATCGTCAGCTTTTGTGTGACAGCAAATTTTGATGGCTGCCATAATAAAAATTATTTTCCTTGTAGTTGGCACAAGAGTCATTCTAAAAGTATACATATACAGATTTTCACTTGTTTGTATACACTTTACTTGATATTTTGTCTTTAAGGTACATGTCAAGAAAAAAAAAAATGTCCAAATTTTCATAAATACGTTGAATCATTTGTAATATTTCATTTTCATAGCAGCACACACCTATCTTTTGGTCCCGCGATATACATGCAATTGTTGATTCAATATCATCAGCCTTCGTGGGATAGCAATTTACGGTGGTTATTATAACACAAATTGTTTTATTTGAAATTGTTACGAAAAACATTTTTCAAATGTTCCTATACTTTTGAAAACATTTTAAAATTTATTTACTTTGTCTGTAATGCACAACGCGTGAAAGGTTTAATAAATGTTTTGCCCCAGAAATTAGACGCTATAAGAACGTCAAAACTCTCGAATTTAATGTTCTTTTGGTTATAGGCAATGCACCCAGTCATCCGAATATCTGAAAGTGTAATTTTGTTTTCAGTCGCCTAATATTACATCCTTGATACAACAGTTAGATCAAGATATAATTGCTAAATTTTAAATATATTAAGTAAAGCAAACATTTTAATATTCTTTAGACCAGGGGTCTCCAAACTTTCCAGCCTTAGGGCCATACTGTTTACTCCAGTAAGTACCAAGGGTCAAAACTGTTTTAATTTTCTGCCATTATCTATAATTTCTAGACTTCTCCAAAATGAATAATGTTTACAGATCTAAGTTAACCGATGAGCATCTTTAATCTCTTTTAATAATTGGTAAAAGTTAAATTGATCCACAACTACAAACTATTGTCAGTGAAAAATCACAATACATAAATCTCATTAGTATTTTTTTACAAGTGGATACCCCACTGTTTCATTCGCGTTAATTTGGCTTTTCCGTTCCTGTGGGATTTTCAGGATAAAATCATATGTTTGATTCAGGATATATACATTCCAAACATCGTTATACATACATATGCGATATTCTTTACCCCAACATAACTACCGCGGATGTTCACTAGTTTATAATGTTAGTGGGATTCATTTAAATTATTTGTTAGTTGTTGTGCAAATGTTAAATTTTTCTGCGTATTATGCTTGTCATTAAGCTTTACCTAGCAAGTAAATAAACCCGAATTATTAACATTCTGTTTTTTTTTTCCAACTTATTACAGAATAAGTTATTCGCTGTCGCGGGCCGTAGTTTGGAGACCCCTGCTTTAGACTAACTGAACAATGAAACACTAATAATTGATGCGTGGAAGAAATTTTCAGTTGTAGATTGTATCAATTAGGGCTAGCTGAATTAAGGCCATCAACTTTGAATGCATGTTGTAAAAAGCTGTTTGAAAGATTCCACCCTCCCTAATATGACCGAATTTTCCAACATCATAATATTAATACGTGCAGTTGACGGAGAAGGTTCCGATGGTTATCGTTTGACGATATCAATGAATTATTAGTTGATAAAGTCCTAAACGAAAATTAAATAATAGAGGTTGTACTTGAGACTCCTGATCCCAAAGGACATACCGATAAAAAGAAGAAGATCCTATTGTAAACGCGGATTAAATTAAAGATGGTCTTGAACTGGTCAATAAATTGATAATCATTTTGTTAAACATAATCCTAATGATGAACGAGCTGGGGATTTCAATGTCTTGCAGAGAGAATTATACAATGGCCTAGCCAAAACATCAACACAACGATCAATTCCTTCTTAAATTCACTGAAACGTAGGTACCACAATGGGAGTAGTCCTTATATTATTTCAATAGATTACGAAGAATTTCTGTGCAGCACCAAGAATCGGTAAACAACGACATTTTCTAGCAATAGCAGTCAAATTGCAGTCTTACACAAATGTATTGCGTTTATTGTCAAATGACAACGAATAAAATCTATTTATGTGTAACTCATATTATTTTGCCTAATTTTTGTAATTCTTCAGGTAAACTAGTGACAAGTTTTTTTTTTTTTTTCTCAAATGATAGCTTACTTTGTAGGATACACGGGCAATCCTTATAAAATAAAATTAACATGAAAATTCATGAATTATTGCATTATTTTTTGTTGATTTCTTAGGACTGGAACAAATCTATTTTTCCATAGAGGCCATATATATTTTTTACACGAATTTTTTTTTACAATCATTCTTCGGGAATGTATCTGTAGTGTAAAACAGAATTAGGTATGTATGTTTTTTTTACCTTTATCAGGGAAGATTTATCTACACCACATAAAAAAGACTTGAAAAATTTATCACAGAAAATAAAAAAGTAGTTCATGTAATGCTGTGTTTTCACAAAATGATTCTAAAAATGGGTTAATGTGTCTTTAAAGGGTTTATTTCTTTTTAGTTATGGTGCAGACGTGAATGCAAAGCTCTTGAGGATGAAAAGAGATCCCTTCACTATGCTGTACTGAGCAGGCAACCTGGAGATAGTTCAAATACTGTCTTCAACGGAGTTAAAGTCAGTTTCCCCTTAGAACGAACAAGGCCACCGCCCTTGTACTATGCAGTTCTACGGGAAATGTAGAGATTTTAGATTTTCTTTTGGATTCAGGAGCTGATGTCAACGCAGTTTCGACTGTGGTTGGTTCAGCTTTTACACCTTGCACTAACAGAAAGGATCGCTAATCAAGTAGAAATTGTTGAAACATTGTTACGCCGTGGTGCTAATCCAAAATGCCATAACCCAGTCTGATGGAAGACCTTGTTTGAAGCCTCCTATAGAGAATACCTGCAGTGCTGTGAACATCCCCGATTGGAGATCATAAATTACTTCTTAAGTAAGTCACTATGCTAAATTCAAACCACTTACAAATAAAGGAATTATTTGAAAGACAATTCAACTTTGCATTACTTTAATAAGAATGATTTCTAAATATTTGATTTATTTTTAATCTCCTGTAAATTTAAGAGATGCTTTATAATGAAAAATATTTTAACAAAATTCAGTGTTAAACAAGCTAACCGTAAAAAATTGTTTTAATACGCTTTTATTAGTTTCACCTGTGTTTGTATGTAACTGACTTTTCCCCTGGAGATCTGTTTCTCCTCATATACACTATTTAAGCTGCAAAAGAAACATTTACAGGCATCTTTCTCGAGAAAGAAAACAGTTGATTCTTTTTAATACGCTATTATATTAGTTTCACCTCGAATGTTTGTTTGTTTGTAACTGAATCTTTGGGCTCGATTTTGTCCTACTTTAAACGATCAGATTTAATTTAAATGTTGTAGACTTATGAAGGACCAACGACACTAAAATAGTTTGATAAGTTTATTATCTCACGATGATTAAGATCGCCAGGATTAGAGATTTTATTTTAACTTATGAAGTAATTTAACCCATGTAGAATGAAAAAGTATTCAGTAAAGACATTCAAACTACGTGGGACAATGACGCGCCTGACTACGGATCAGGAGATTCCTGTTCGAATCCTGGCTGGCTCGACATATTCTATTCTTCATTTAGCCTTGTTTTACTCCACAATTACAATTACCCTCATTTAAATATTATAGTTTAAAAACACTAAAAACATTATTTTAAAGTTAATCAAACTAAAAAGTAAAAATTAAATAATAGTTTAAAAACTAAAAAATCACGCCTTTAGAGTTAATCAAACTAAAAAGTAAAATGAATAGTTTAAAAAAACGCTTTTAGAATCAAACCAAAGTAAAAATAGTTTAAAAACAAAAACAATTTTTTAGAGTTAATCAAACTAAAAAGTAAAAATAATTGTTAACATAAGAATAAATGACTGACGAGAAAATGAATGTCAGTTATAAAAATGAGTGCTTTGAAGACATTTTTAAAAACCAACTCTGTATTTTCGAATGAAACTAGTGGAAAATTATAACGATTGATATCGAGCACCCCACGCTTTTAGAACAGAACATTCATTTTCTCGTCAGTCATTTTATTCTTATATTAACAATTATTTTTTACCTTTAGTTTGATTAACTCTAAAAGCGTGTTTTTTAGTTTTTTAAACTATTATTTATTTATAAAAGACTAGCAGAACCCGACATACGTTATTCTGCAAAAAAAAAAAAGAAAAAAATGTTCCAATATATCGGCATACCAATTTTCATGGATATCGTTTGAAAGGTATATAAGATGAAATGCTGCAATACCGTCTGGTGGCAAGTAACGATAAAATGAAAAGCAAGAACATATTTTCATATTCAAATACATATTATTACCAATTTTCATAGCGATTGGTTAAACGGTATAGAAGTTTATATACTGCAGCACCATCTTCGGTGGCAACTTGCAACATTTCATCAAAATCGAAGTCCAAAGCGTTTAGGAGTTCAATGACAAACAAATGTACAGAAGAATTATATAAAAACATTTACTAAAATAATTTTTTATAAAAGATTTTAATTCTGACATGTTAACATAAAACCCTGTATGTTTTTCTTAGAATAATTCAAATGTGTAAACTAATAACTATTTCTCTTTCAGGCACGGTGCTCGTATAGTTTTCGATATTCAAAAACCACGAATTTGGAATCTTAAAGTCATTCACAGAATTCATCTTGGGTTAAACGGAAGTCATGACTTTATTGGTGGAGGCTTCAGAAACTTTTAATATTCCTTTCATTGAGCAATCTAGACATCTCAGTGAATATCACAAAGAAATATTGTATAAAAAGCTCTGCAACCGTTTAGTCTTCTACAAGCAGCAAGAATACAACTCAGAAGAACTTTGGGTTGGGGTCCTTCAGTCCCTGAAACAGTTCGAACTCTAGGAATTCCCAGATGCTTGAGAGATATGTCTTATTTGAAGAATAACTTGTATAAATAATGCAGTACAACTAAAAACCCACGTACAACACAATAGGTTCCTAAAAATTATAATTATTAAGAATTAGTTAAATGGAATAAAAGAAAAAACTGATATTGTCAATTAATTTCATTATCAATTCCATTGGCGGAATTAATATGCTGGCCAAGTCGAAATAATAATAGACTTGGGTAGCAAGCCTCCCTGTCAAAATTAGTGTCAAGATCAGATTCGTACAGTTATACAGTATTTTTAAAAAAAAATAAATAAATATTGGTGAAATGCAGTATGGATACATTTACTTTTTATTGTTAATTATATAAACTTAAGATGATCCAAAATCTATATTTTTAGTTTCTAGTGAGGTGTTTTTATGTAGCAAAAATTGTTCCAATATCCAAATTAATTCATTTAAAAAGAAATTTACAGTCTAAATTATTAGTAAAAGAAGAAAATAATGACTTTTAAATATATTTAATACTTTACTAATAAAGTGAATTTTAAATTCTAATACATTTATTACTGTGCAAACATATTTAAACGCCAAAGATGCTCAAAATGAAAAATAATGAATAAAATGATACTTTGCCTTGGCAAGCTGTCAGTGAGCATTTCCCTAATTTTCAAAATTTGTTTCCAGAATAACTGTGCTATAGATTTTCCCCAATTATATTGGAATAAAACTGTGTTATACAAGGGGAGCCTGCAAAAGTTTTTTTAATTTTTAACATGTGTACCTAATATGTAGTTTTAAAATGTTATTTATTCATGAGTGTGAGTGTATAAACTTTTTGGAATTTAAAAACATACTTTTTATGTATAATACTCTAACTGATGTACAATGTATTGAATTGTTTTTATAAAGTATGGTTAATATGCAAAATGTATTTTCATTGCGTGATTAAACTTTTTTTTACTTTTTATGAAAAATATGCCAAAACTTAGAATTTTCTTTTCTTAATTCAAAATTCTGCAGATCTGGTCCAATATATATATATATTTAAATAAATAAATATAGAATTCCCTTCAACTTTTAATTTTTATATTTAAAAAATGAAAACTTATTAGTATCAAGGGATACAATTCCATTTATTAACTTCGAAAGTAAAGTATTCTTAAGAATCAATTCTTATTGATTCTTCTAAACATGTAAGAACCACAGATTGTATGCAGAAACCTTTAATGTGCACCATAGAACATGGATTAGAAAATTATGGTAATATATACAACATGCATATATAATTGATCTGCAAATAATATTGTAATCTAAATTTATTTTCAAATATTTATAAATGACTTAATTTTGGAAATGAAATAATATTTATTATATTACAAAGTATACATTTAGGTTGAGAATCATCATATTGATTTGCATCCATAAAATTATCCAAAAACATAACAAGTTTACGAAAAAACCTCCAATAAACACACATTAAAATATTCATTAATACAAAAATATTATATATTAACAACTCTTTATTTATCACTTTTTAAATGTATATATATGTTAAACTTCAGTTGAAATTTACAACAAAATATTCATATTTTTTTGCACATTTTATAGCAGTGATTGCTATTCATATGATATTTAATCTACAAGTATGTATATATATATAAATTTATAATATATTTCAATTATCATTTATTTTACACTTAAAGAAATATAAAAGCTCTATCATGGCTTATTTAGAACATTACATCTCATAAAATTTCAGCATAATTTAAATTCAACAAAGAAATAAAATTGTAAAAATAAATATAACAAGATTTGATTTTTCCTCTTTGGGTACTTACAAGAATCACATACAAAATAAAACAATTTATAGCATTTTATTTATTTTTGCATTTGTTGCTTTTTTTAGTAGTATAATACAATCATTCAAAATTATTAGAAAAGAAAACAACCAGTATCACAACCTCAAAAAAGTATGCATTGATATACTTAGGACTTACAAAAGCTCCGTCACAAAGAAAATTTATAATTCATCATGTTCTACAAACAAAAAAAAAAAAACAGACAGTAAATATACTATATTATAAGATGAACATCTATAAGTCATGGATTAACAGTTTCATTTAGCATTTTCTTACAAACAAACAAAATATATTTTTAATCCATAAGTCAATTATGCACACTATTAAAAAGGGATGACAAAATTTTACAATGTACCTTTTTCATTCTTCATTTTAATACTAGTTTTTGTACTTCCATAAAGGTAAAATTTTCATAAAAATAAACTATCATGCATATTTTCAAGAATCCTATTCAATTCTTAACATTCTTTAACAGTTTATGTGCAACTATAACTATTATAAAGACAGGAAAATTAAGTTTCAGAACAAGCCTCTATTTTACCAATTGATCCATTTTTAATACGAAAATCTGAGAATAAAATCTATTTTTTTTAAAAATAAGAATTTAAACTTTTTCAAATGCATTGATTTGATGAACATTTTGAGAATTCATATTACCATGTACATTGTACAGATAAATTAAAAAATGCATAGTCTTCAAAGAGAGAATTTTTTTTTTTTAATGAGAATTTTGAAGAAAATAAAACTTTTTTTTTTTTTAATGAACTTTGAAATAAGAAGTCATTCTGTAAAACTTCTTTGTAACAAAATAAACATTCATCATACTAAAGCATAGAGAGAGGCTTTTCGATACTATCATACTTGGTATGATGCTCTTTCAATCTTTGAAGAAATATATTAGCTACTTCAAAAACACATTAGAATTATTTTTTAAATTATCTTGATAAATTCAACAAACACAATTATATATGAAGACAAATGCTTCAAAACTAGCATCAAGTTTTAAAAAACATACAACATATTGGTAGCCAGTGAGTTCAATAAGTTTAACAGCTTATAATGTGCATAAAATTATATCCTACATTCATGAGTACTCAGTAAAAAAATTTGCTTCTCAGTTAAAGAATTGATTTGCAGAAAAAGTTGTTTTAAATCAATCTTTAGGAACAACAATGATAATATATAGATTATTACATTAAAACTTTTCTAGATCTTATCAATACATTAAAAGATGCAGAAGCAACTTATAATACAGAAATCAGAAATCAGTCAATATTCTCCAAATAATATCAATGTAAAACAAATAACTGTTTTCAAAAACTTTTCTAAAAAGAAAATAGTTTTCAATTTATTTATTTGTAAAGAAATTATAGAGTAGTTTTTTCCAACTTTGATTTATCCAAATCTCAGTGCAAGTTTAATTCCATACTAAATACTAAGACATGAACATTAGATGTAAACAGATTTAACTTGATACCTTTTTTTTAAGAAGTCTTATAAAGAGATATATAAATAAAATTGCTTTTTTTATTAGCTCAAAACCCAAAAAGTAGGCTTTGAATTTGAATAAAAAGAAAAAGGAAAAATATTGAAACAAAATACTTTACAAATACATCACTTATGCTTTTTTTTTTTTTTTTTTTTTTTTTTTTTTGTTATTATTCACAATATTAAACAAACGATTGGTAAAATTGCATTTAAGGCATAAATTTTCAAATGGCAGATAACAATTTTACCTTTTACAAACAAACTAGTTTTTTTCTTCTTTTAATATACATTAAGTCCTTATTTAATAATCATTCCCAATGACCTTAATATTATATAATGCAAACAACTTGATCTATATAATACTAATTATACTATTTAAACTGATAATAATTTTTTTTTTTTTTTCAAATTTGCAGTGACAAAATGCAAATTTAAAAATAATGACATCTTTAAATTAATAATAAAACAAAATAGAGTAAAGTTAAATTTGTTATTTACAATGAAAATGGGATGTTATCGAATTTTTTTTAGTTAATCCGGCAGTTTTAGGAATGATACATGGTTGTACTTATTGATATATTATTTACTGCATGCACATTAGTTAAAAAAAACATTTTATTTTCATAAAAAAACAGTTACAGCTAAAATGGCTATAAATTTATCAATATTTTTGAACAGCTTTAAAAACATTTAAATCATTACATTAACATTCATTTTTAAATTTTTGTTGAATATTTCATTTATTCTAACATCTTCAGTTCATGTGCATGCACATTTTGAAAACTTATATTGCATCATTTTTTTCTCACTCTTAAAAGGCAAGGCCGTAATTATTCAATAACAGTAACATGTAATCGCTTTCATTGCACTATTTACATGGATGGGTTTGCATGTTTTTTATGGGAAAATTGGGAATTTTACTGCATAAATAAACTATAAAATCTTAACAAAGTCGAATGTTAAGGTAAACTGAAAGAGAAAAGGAAAAAGCAAGAGGGACAAGAAAATTGAAAGAAAATATAATTGAAATACAAAAAACATGACTTTTATGAAACTTATACCACAATTTAATAATGGTAATAAGAATGTTTCATGTTGTTTTAAAATTTACTTTAAGCTTCAATGAATACCTAGGTCATTCACCTAAAATCAAATTCAGCACCTTTATCAAAACATTATAAAATTAGAGAGTTAAGATAAGAAAATATAATTATTGAAATAATTTATCCAGAAATATAAGTATGTATATAGTTTTTTTATCATACAAAAATATTTTGTTAAACAGAAATCTATGCGAGCTATAATTTTTAAAAGAAACTTTATTTAGAATATAACTATAACACGCCATTCATCACCAAAATTAAACAAATAAAAAAAAAAAGGCAAATTATTATTATTTATATTTAATAACAATTTTATAACAACAGTTATTTAATAACAATGAAAAATTAAAAAACTTTTCTTGTTAAGATTTTTTTTTTTTTTTTGCATTTGATCAACACTAACAAATATCATTATATACATAACAAATCCCATAAACAGAAGAAAAGCACAAAGATAGAAATTAATGAAATAATACTAAAATTTCTAAAAATGCTTCAAACTAGAAATAATATAATTTTAACAAATGGAATTCCTTTGTAATCATTTTAATTAAATTATTATTCTCTATTAATTCTTTTCCTCTAAAAAATTCTGTTTTAAAATTTGAATTCATAAAATAACAATTAGCACAACAAGAAAATTTACAAAAAAGATATTAAACTTAACTAGAAACAAGAATTTTCTAAAGGCATAAAATAAACAAAACACAAATATGATAAATTTATATTGAATTCCACCTTCAATTTTTAAATTCATTCTTTAAAGTATAAAAAAATAATATAGACATAATTTCTTATAACTAAAAAAATTTTGAAATTATAAAAAAAATGATAAGCCATGTGATAAAATCCTCTTTTTTCAGAAAGTATTTTTTTCTAAAATTTTTAAACTTATTAATGAAGAAAAAGATGGATAATAGCATATAATTATTTAAACTAATACATAAAAAATTATTTCAAAACAAAAAAAGCAAAACTTTGTACTGAAATAATAAAGTGTAAAACACTGCCATCACAGATAAACAATTGACAACAAATATGATATAACATTTCTTCACAATATACAACAATATAGAAGAAGCTTTTAAGAAAGCATCAACACTTACCCATAATGGGAAAACATTCTTTTTTATTAGGATATTTAAGTAACAATAAGAACTTTCAGTATCCATACAATAAAATCTGAACCATTTGTAAGGATGCATAGAAACTCTTTGCAACAAGTCTTAGAAACCAGTTAAAAAACAATACAATACACGGTATTAAGAAACATGCTTTCAAAGCATACCATATGCATTTAAAATGACTAACAATTATTTCACAGGCTGTTATGAATGGTTTTATAACAAACTTACACATTCACAGGTTTGTGCTTTGTGCACAAATATATACAGATATATCTTTGGAATTTCTGAAAGTTTATTCATTTCAATAAAATATAGATGTATGTTTCAGTTATCATCACCTAAAGAAAAAAGATGATAATGTATAGCCATAATTTTTTTTTAACAAAATCCACTGATCTAAATGTTTATACACTAAACAAATATATGAAACTTTAAATCCAATTAATAAAGATAAAAGTAAGGTTAAGCAAATATTTCTAAAAAAAAAAATTAAAGTATCTAATTAGTAAAGTATCTATTAAATAAGTATTAAGCATTATTATAAATATAAGTATTAAAGTATCCAAAAATTTTAAACAGTATATATACTAAATTAAATGAATTAAAATAGCTGTAAAATGATTAATTTTTAATTCATAAATATAGATAAATTTACAGGCAAATATTGTACATATATAATCTATATTAAATAAATCTATATCAAATAATCTAACATGCATCAATCAAAATTTTGTTAATGTTTCCTCAATTTCCAACTAAAAACATTTTTTCCCATAGTTTACATAAGTTCTGTCAGTAAAATTACAAAACTAGTAATATATAAAATAATTAAATAATTGTTAATAACTTATTAGACATTTTATTGAAAATTTTGTTCTAATTTCAATTGCTGAAAAACCTATTTATTATCTAAATTAACATCATAGATGTATACATTCAAAATTAATAACACAGAGTATTAGTATTAGTTTAATAGCAGAGCAAATTGAAAATTAATTTTTTTATATAAACATTAGTTGTTGGTTTACAGTTAAATATAAGGTAAATGTGAAATAACAATGATGAATGGGTAAAATTTGTCTGTTTCTGTATTATTTTTAAGTTTAAATCAATGCTTAGGTAAAATAATAGGCTTTAATCATTTTCAGAAAACCTTTTTCCGTACGCATATTTAATAAACTAATTATTTACTTATATGAAAATAATGAAGTTATACAATTTAATCTAATAAATTTAAACACACATATTTTAATCTAAAATAATAAAAAAAATTTTTTCGTTTAATGTTAAGATAATGAAATGTTCTAGAAATAGAATCTAGATATTTATTAAGATGGCAGAAAATATATAGAGATCAAAAGCCTTGCAACTGCTTTTATTATACACACAACTTGTACAATATTATTCACAAATTTTATGGATAAAATTTTATTTTTATTTAGGAAAAATGCATAAAAATATATGTTAGCAATTATATCTAGATATATAAAAAGTTAGGAGAAATTAAAAATATTTATTACTTCAATAATTGAACAGTATATATTCATATATTTTAATTTAATAATAAAACATGGTCTTCTAAACATCTATTCCTTACATTAACAATTAATATAACAACTGAAGAAGAAAAAAAAAAATAGGAAAATAGTTTATTTTTATATCATCTTAATATTTGCAACAGACATCACGAGCTTTACGTTGTAATTGTTGCATTAATTATCATAATATAGAATTATGACAGTTAATGCAACAATTGCAATGCAAAGCTTGAAGAGAGAGATATAAAAAATTTTATTTTAAAACTTTAAAATTTATCAACGAAAGTGATGTTAATATAATATCAGAACATATTGACATAATGGAATTTTAAATAAGAAATTACTTGAAAGAAATCAATTAAAATTACATTCATTTCATGATCTGTTTTATTGATACAGATCCAAAAATAAAAATTAATGTTAAAATTGTACACATAATAAAAAAGGATCAAGAAAAGAATAAGAAGCATGATCTTATATGTTAAATGAACTTAAGAAAAGAAAATGTTTACTTCAAAATTTTTACATTATTAATATGATTCAATATAATAACAGATTTTAAAACAAACTACAGCAAATGAAATGAAAATTTCCTTATTTCTTTTATATAATTCATTATTTTTTATAATTGAGTTTCAAATTTAAATAAATTAGAGAATTTAATATTAAAAAAAAAAACCTTTATACTTACCAGAGATAATATGATTTCACTTTTGGATTATTCAATAAGAATTGATCATCTTTTCAAGCAAAACTTCACTACTTAATGGACCTATGAAAAAAATACCTTTTAAAATAAAATAACTGATAAATTAATAAAACAATTAGATTTTAACTTTTTTCAATCCATTTTTTTTCCTATTTATCATCAGTATAAGGTCAAAAGATGAGTAATAATGTTTAAAATAATGCAGCATAATGTTAAATAAATATATAAATGTTATACATCCACTGATATTTTTATCAGTAATAATCTTTTATGAGGCAATTAACAAAATTTTAATAAAATATTCTTCAGAATTTATACATTAATAAATTCTTTAGAATCATGTTTAATGTCATTAAGTTTAGCCATTATATCCAAGTTAAATTAAAGTGAACTACAAAATTTGCTATAAATAATCTTGATAAAGCTAGTATGCTAAAAAATTATAATAGAACAAGAAAATGCATTTTTTATTAGTTTCAAAAACATAATGAGTTAAAAATCATACTCTTCATAGTGAAGAGATACTTTGATAATTCAAAATCATATTCAAATAAGAAATCTGACACATGAAGTAAAATTCAACTTTAAATTTGTCAGTATAAATTTGATAAGCACTTTTTGATTCCCAACAAATATTATAAATTTAAGGTGATTTTTTTTAATTCAAAAATGTTAGCTATTCAACTCTAAATAGCATCAAAATTTTTACCAAATTCAGAAAACAAAAATAATTAAAAGCATGACCAACATAACAAAAGACATGATGTAAGAATACCACCATGAAATGATATAATTAAATAATTCAAAGATATTGTTTATATAATAATTTTACAAGAAAAAAGATACTACATCTCAACAAACTTAATAAAACTGACTTTGAAAAGTTTAACAAATGGGATAATAATAAAATTAAATAAATCTTAAATGCAGTTGACCATCAGTATTAGTCTACGAAAATGTGGCAATTGTTTAAAATAAGGACAGTTTGCCAATACTACTCTCCATTTTGGAGGTGAATAATATCTTTCAGAAAAATGTTAAGATAGCTTGATCTAGATTTGCATATTATATGAAAGAAAACCTAGAAAATTTGCACTAAATCTTGTAAATCAATCAAGATATTCATTCCATCTGTTTTACAACAATGGCAGCAACCTTAAGTAATATATTTTTAATATCTTTTAATAGATTTTTAAAAATATAAATGAAACTAAAAACATTCAATAAAAGCTATTATTTAAACCTTTATTTTGAAATCAATCTTTTGAATATTTAAATCTTTATTTTGAGATGATATTTAATGAAGGTAATCAAAATTTATAACTAATGTACAGTAGTTCAGCATATATCAATAATGTATGGAAACAAATCTGTAATAACAAACATTTTTTATGTTTTTGTTTTTCCCCACTTACTTAACAATTAATTAATCTCCCAATAAGTTATGAAATATGTTTTAATTTCGTTTTCAGTTTAGTTACACTTGCATTCATATTACATGTAAATAAATGGAAGCTATTAATTACATTTAAATTATTAAAAGGAATTTTTCTTATGGTCAATCTGCATTCGAGTTTGTATTATCTTTTGTGTATTACTAGAGTTTTAAAAACGGATTTTGATATTTTGTAAAATATTGATTAATGGTTTAGATCTATTTCAATTCAATTTTAAAAAATGGGTTTTTATATAAAAATTCAAATTTTGAAATTTGCTAACTATACAGATGAGACTTACTTGGATATTCATTTGGAGAAAATACATCACTCCAACCATTGGCAGAATTCGAGGTTGCTATCACTATATGGCAGTGCTGTACTGAGTAATGAAGACATATTTTCTTCCAGACATAAATTATCTTTTGTGCCACCATTCATACTATCATCAGCAATTGGTCTGCTATCACAATAATCCATTGATGAAGAGGTATCTTCAAATGTTGGGTGAAACTTAAACAACTATTATTTGGATATTTAGAGTTCCTTAAAACTGAATCACCAGAATTAACTGTAGATAATGTTGAATGAATACCACCAAGCAATCAAAATGATTTATTAAAGAGGAATGCTTTACAAATGGCTCTTCTGCACATTCAAGAATTTCATCATTAATTTTTGTAATGGCTATTGGTCTTTACTTCCAAAAGTGGACTGGATTCTGCTGAGCAAGTAGCATTTTGATGAGAAGAAAACATATCAGTATCAAAAATTGTCTCTTCTTCATATATTTTTTCCAATGGAGCTAGATCTTTATTTACATTTTGGTCATTTACTCCCATAGTTCTTACCTGCTGACATTGTGCGTTAATTTGCATAGAAGCATTTCTATCTAGGCCATTACAAGATGAATATCCACAATCACTTGTATCAGAATTACTATCAAGGGATTCAAAAAGCCAGTATCCTGAAAGTTGTGCATATAATGATTTGGTCCTTCAATCAGATTGTGAGAATTTTTTTGAATTTTTGAAAGTGACATGATTTTGTTTGGTGTATGTACATTGTGACTTTGATTAACACTCAAAACTGAATTATCATCTGATGCATATACATCGTTAGCTGGTTCAGAACTTGAACTTGAACCATTAATGTCAGTAATAAAATATTCAGTATTAGTCATACAGATACTATAAATTTGATCTTTAATGTCACATTTATATTCAGTAGTATCAGAAGAGCATGGGCTAATAGAAACCATTATTAGCAGCATGATCAGGAGATCCTGGATAGCTGCTTCCATTTTCTTGAAATGCTTCTTGATCAGAACTACTGCAATTATCAGATATATCATTTCTATAATCATCCTTAGGATTTTTCAACTCATCAGAATCTATATTACTACTATCTGATTCAGTACTATGATTTGGTGATTCACCATTCAATTGCATAGCACCATTGACCTTATGATTTAATGATTCAGAGATATCAAGGGATCTTACAGATTGCTGTAGGTCTTCAAGTGAATTGCCTATTACATGAGGATTTAATTTATCGAAAAATATTTTAGTTGTATACCCCTTCAGAATTACTGCAAAAAAAAATTATATTAAAATTATAATACAATTAAAAAAATTATTATAAAATGAATTAAATATGGACCATTTTCAAATTTTAAATTAGTTACACAAAAAATTATGAATAGAAAATTTATATTAAGTTTAATACTTATCTAACTAAAACATATTAAGGTAGTTAAGTATTATACTTCCTCATAAAAATATAATAAAATCAATTCAATGTGATATCTATAATAGATCTAGTAGAAGCAAGAAAGCTACATATTCAATATTAAATAATTCCTGAAAAATGCTGTATATTTTTCAACTATAATTTTGTGATTTTATTTTCCTTCAAAATCAGAGAAATAGTTTTTTTCTTTTTAATTAAAATTTATATTTGAAAATGTATAATTACATTATCCTTGATTACACAAATATTTACTAAATGTCTATTTTTTTTGAGAAATTAAAAGTAATAATATTTATTTTATTGTTATTACTATGTTAAAAATAAACTTTCAAAACACTGTAAACTAAACATTTCATATATAATAGACAATGATATTTGCTCCATGAAAAACAGTACTTAATTTTAAAATTGTACTCAACAATCACCAGAATGTTGGCATGTCTAAATAAGTAATTTTTGTCTATAAATTTGTAAGGTTTGTTATATATATATAGTCTGCATTTCATCTAAGATTTTTGTATCTTTCTTTTCTTAATTTTTTTTTATTATCTATCTATTATCTATGGAGAATCCATTGTAATTGGTATCTCAAAAAGTTTTAAACAATCCTTCACATTTGCATATTTATGTAAATACATTTTATAGTTTGGCAACTAAATCAGTTTTCCTCTTAACTCACATGAATGTTGCTTTCATTGAATTTATATTTAAAAAGACATTAATAGAATAAAAATACATATCAATTAACAATATACTTACTTCTAGTTGCTGGTTATTACAAACTAAATGATCAACTTTAGAAGTGGAGCTATCATAGTGCAGATGTCCAACACTCTTCAAATAAACATATTTATCATCTCTTGTACGCAATCGATAGACTATCATTCCAGATCCTTTTGGCATTAGAAACACTAAGAACAAAATAAACCTTTAAAAAACTTATAAAAGAATTTTAAAAAACACACAGTTAGGATAATTTACATCTTATAATTTTAAGATGTAATGTAGCTTCTTTTTTATCATTAATGAAGCTTTCAAATAAATCTAATTTTTCTTAATGTGACAAGAAAGTTTCCTAAAACTAATTTTGAAAAAGAAAAAAAACTAATTTTGCAACAGAAGAAGAAAAATCACAATAAATATTGTTTTGAGGACCAAATACACATAATTAATTATGTGTTATTTTTTCAATTAAATCATTTGATATACATATAAAAAAGAAAGCTAGACATGAAAACTATTTTAAAAATTTTAAAGGATGATTTTGAAAATTTTACATAATTTGATTTAATACCAACTCCAACATTATTGCTTTGAAATGTAGTGATTTTATATTACAAATGATATAACTTTGAAGATTTAAAAATATGTACAGAATAGAGGAATTCAACCTTTATAAAACCAAATTTAATTATAGTGTCAAGAAATCAAAATCAAATTTCAGATTAATTCACACAAAAACTATTTTTACAACAAACAGATTTTGCAAACATTTTAATTATTGCAATAAAAATTATAATATAATCAAAAAATATAAAAAGAAGGTAGATAATTTTTTTTTTAAACAACTAAAACTATTACAGAAATAATATTATTAATACAACTTACTAAGACGATGCGCAAAATAAAAGTTATTTGGCTGATCATCTTATGAATATATTCATATGCCGAAAAGACCTATAACTTCTTGTGGCAAATGACCAGTAATTGTGCCAGTCTAAAATGAAATAAATCTATATTTATATACATTTTTGCTTAAATGTTAAACGACCAATATTTTTTTTCAAAGAAATGCCATCATAAATTTTTTTTTTTTTCCAAAAAAGCTTTTAAATATAAAATCAGTTTTTAAATATTTGAAATTTAGAAAATTAACTAAGTAATTTAAATAAAACTAAGAATTTCTTTTAACTTTAATCATTTATAACATGTATCCTACAAAAGATACTAAAATTATTGTAAAGATACTGAAATTATTTTCATCATAAAAATTCAAGGATAACGATACTTTTCTTCATTTTAACAATCTTGCATTTTTATAAAGTAAATATAAGTATATTTTAAAAATATAAAGAATAATAATTTATACATTTCCCTAAAACCAGCACAATTTATGTTTTGAAGCTCTCATAATTTAAATAATATAATCTAATTGAAAGAAATTAACATGTTAAGTGTCATTTTTCTTCTCACAAATTTATGTTAAAAAAACAATTCAAAAATTAATCATGAGTAAAGAATTAAAAAATTATCTAAGTTTTTCCTAAAAGAAGTTAAGAAGTGAAAATCATATTATTATGTATGTTTGAAAAACTCAAACACAGCATAAATTTTTGAAATTTAAAATTGTTAATGGCCCAAACCATTAAAATAATGCTAGTATAGTTTTTTATAAAATATTCTGCACTAAACTTATTCCCTAATTACTTTTTAAATTCTTGAAAAACAGTCAAAACATTATTTACATATTTTTATTAATCAAAAATTAAAAGAAAATTACTCAAAATTTATTTCATGAATATTAATTTTAAACTGCATTTTAAGAAAATTAATATGCAGAGAAAGCATAGATTTTTACAATGAATCTTGGAGACAAAAGAAAACTATATTGAAATATAAACCCGTGATCAGCAAATATAATGACTCCACTTAAAGAGTGCCTGGTAACATACTCATCAGCTGTTGCCTTCAAGTGAAAGTTGATTATATGGACTGATATTAACAACTCAACAAATGCCTTGAACATGTGTGTTACAACTAGAATTTAAAAGTGAATTTTACAATACAACAAAAATATCAATACACATTAAAAAAACAGTTTGCTAGTCACATTAAAAGGCTCAAAATGAATATTAATCTAAAATTACCAATACCCCTGGATCATTGTAAAAATTGAACAAATCACTTCAATTCATCAACTGTTTGAAATATTTACTGCATTGATTTAAATAATTACTTGTAGTTCCTTCTTATATTTTAATAAACAATAAATATAGCTTTCTTTTATAAGAATAATTTTGTATAGTATACTCAGAAACAAAATACCTGTATATATAAAATTTAGTTATGGAATCAATATAATAAATATGATGGGTAATATAATAATTATAAAAAAATATGATAATGATTTTCTTTCCTTTTTTTCTAAAATGAATTTTGAACAACATATTAATATTTTATAATGACTGTTGATATAATTAAGTAATGGTCAACTGCAATAATATATAATTTGTTGAATATCGTCTTTTTTCAATAAAA
Source organism: Caerostris extrusa (assembly GCA_021605095.1). Lineage (NCBI taxonomy): Eukaryota > Metazoa > Arthropoda > Arachnida > Araneae > Araneidae > Caerostris > Caerostris extrusa. Next base: position 3,058 of record BPLR01000391.1, on the reverse strand, counting down.
TTTAATAATACAACGCACAATTATTAACTGAAATTGGCAAATGTTAGTCACTCTGTTAACATAGTTTAAATTAATACATATTCTTGGTTTTTTTTTTCTTTTGGTATTAGGTATTTTTAAAATAAAATGGATAATAAAGAAATGTTTATTAAAATATTTATGTAAACAAGTAATTTACTGTTAGTTTAATTTATAAATATTTTTCTGCCAAGTTTGAGGAATAATGATTAGTGAAATGAAAAACAAATTAATAGAAATTAACAAAATTTAAAAGCATGTAAAATGAACAAAATTATCTACATACCACTTTAGATGCTTTTTTCATTACTTATATCTTCTGCATTAGTCATATCCCCACTGAAATGAACATGCTTGTATGTGATTCCTTCAGAGCAGGCTGGGGTTTTCTCTCTCATGAGACACACAAAATGAGCAACGAAGGTAGATCCTAAATAAAAAAGTATCATTACAATCTATGTAATTTTAAAACATATATACAGTAAATTTTTAACTAAATGACAAAAAGTCACATGTCCAATAATCAAAACCTCTAAAAATAACAAAGGAAAAAAATACTATGTGTATCCATTTTCTAGATATAAAAACATCAAATTATGCAAATACTATAACTAAAATAATGAAGCACTTGTCTATTAAGGGCAAAAGAATTTTTAACAATAATCATGGGGTCTATTGAAACAAGTTAAGCTTGGGCGAATCGATTTTCATGTCAGCAAATCACTATCTTTTTTTGTTGAAGGCTGACCACATTGGTGCAAAATATCCAATTTATATATATAGTATTTTACAGATTTTGGTAAATTGAATTTTGCCCACAATATGGTTAACTAAATACATATATATAGTATATACATACACATGGGTAGCTTGGCAAGTTGTTGCAACTGGCATGTATTATTATGGAGTATCAATGGGGGATTATACCCCTTAACCTCCCTCATCTCAATTCATAGATAAAAAATACAATTATATGGCTTGGTTGCAATAGGTTAGCAAAACAAAAAATTACAAAGATAAAATTTCAAAAATTAAATATGTGGTACTCAAAATTTAAAAAATACTAAACATAAAAAGAACTTAAATTTAAATTTGGTGCAATAGGGACCGTTGTCGATGCGACAAAAACTATTGAATACATAAACATAGTGATAAAAGGGTTAACCTGAATGGTCGGAACCATAATGATGATCCTGGAAAGCGAAATGAAGTAAAGTCCTCAAAAAAAAAAAAAAGGCGATTTCAGAACAAATGTTTTTTTTTTTTTTTTTTTTGGTGGGGGGAGGGGGGTATTTTTTTTTCCATTCCTTTTATTTTATTAACAAAAAAGGTAAAAAGGAAAACAAAATAAAATCTAACATATTACTAGACGGTATAAGTATTTAGGGTGCACGTCGTAGCATAAATAGCTTAAAGGAGCCGAGTTCAGATTCGAACCCACAACCTTGAGGGTTGGGAAGAAAAATTAAAATTAAAAATAAAACAATTTAAATTTAAATTTGGTACAATTATGGACCAGTTGTCAATACCACAAAAAAGAACCAGTATCTTCAGCATGGTATGGCCGTTGGCATTGAAGTGGTTTAGTCAGTTTGAGAAATAATTATTGTTTTCAAAATAATTATCACCATATTCAATGCACTTCTCCATACCTTCCAATCACACTGAAATAAATACTCGAAAATAATCAAACTTTTAAAGACATTAATTATGTACTACTCACATGTCATATTTAAAATTTTTAAAAACTTTTACTATTATTTTAAATGCAAATTTTATTATACAAAAAATTTAATGATTCTTAAAAACTTACTTACCATTATTTAAACAATCAGATAACATATCCTTTTAACTTTTGTTTTACATCATGCGGCATCTTTTTCATGAATAAATGAATAAGAGAATGCCCAATTAAATCGATCTCTAATAAATGATTAAATATTGATATGTATATTTGAAATAATTTTTAAAAATGAACAATATTGATAAGCAAAAATAGCTGTAGAACTGTACATTGCATCACTACAAACAACTAACCTTCCCAATTGCTTGTTTTCTGGAAAAGTCGCCAAACAGCATTAATATGACAAAAAAGGGTTACTAGAAACTAACAGCAGTAACTTCCATGGTTAACTAATAAGAGTGCTAGCACCGTATGAGACTCTACTGTCTGTAAGCACTAATTTGTAGAGTTGATCATTTAAATTTATATAGCTGTATGACATCATTAATGGATGTGGTATTCTTATTGAGTACATTACTTATTTTGAAATTGCTGGAATTAGATATTATGTGCATATTACTTATTTCGGGAAAAGCCATCAATTAAAGGATAAATTTTATAAAGAAAACTTCTGATGTTGAGAATCATATTCTAGAGAATTGTGAACAAAATTTAAAGTGCAAGTAAACAAAGCAAATGTAATGAATGTTAATTAAGCCTTTGGTTACACCCCGGACTGAAAGTGACAAACATCCTTTTGCAGTTGAGTATGTGAATGTAAAATGTCAATGAATCATTACTTTCTAGTAAATTGGTTTTAATTGAATAATTGATACTGATTTAAATTGATTAATCATTTTCTTTCCTAATTTAACACTATGCACTCCAATTTACAAGATAAATAATAAGAGATTGTCTGAATAACAAATAAAAAGTGGCAAATTCCTTAAATAATGACTTTTTTCTGATTAATCTCAAATCCCAGGACTGATAGCAAAAAATATGAAAACTCATACTTATTTTTACTTGCATGTAGAAAAATGGTCATGGCAGCAATGAAATCAGCATAATTACTCTGTCCAATGTTACAGTAAATATCGAATGTCTTCTGATATTGAAAAAAAATGTATACAGTAATAAATTTCAGTATTAAAATTTTTGTATTGCAAGTTGATGAGTAAACAAACATTACGGTGCAACTCTTTAATATTCTTCCGTTTATTAAAAAGATAAAATAGTAAAATCAGTTTTTCTTCTGCAAAGAATTAAATATGTTTACAAAAGTTGGAGATGTTTTTAACATTTTTGAGTAACTAT
>BPLR01000389.1:0-48150 GCA_021605095.1 Caerostris extrusa | reverse complement strand
ATTTCAGGCATAACTTGGATTGACAAGGAACGTTTCAGATATAGGTTATTTGCAGGTTTAAACTACTACATTTAATAATATTTTTTTAGGGAAATTTAAAATGTAGTATCAACTATCACACTTTTGGATAACATTTTAAACAAAGGAAAATAAACAGCCGTATTTTTAAGCATTTTGTGTGTGTCTGTGCAAAATATGATCACTACGTATCAAATGTTGGTTATTGTAGGAGTAAATTGCTATATTTAATATATTGTAGTGAAATGAAAACATAGTATCGGACTATCACTACGTTGGATAAATATTTGAATAAATAAAATAAACAGCTTTAATTTTAAACACTGGAGGTGATCTTCCATTTTTTATTACCATTGTGCAAAATATTTAGAAATGATTTATGATAATAACAACAACAACAAAAACATTCTCACAGTTTAAACAATGTGAATTTTAAGCAATTTAAAATGAATAAATTAATTAGAATTTATTAAACAGCTGAAAAACAAACTAAATGTCTTGAAATAGTTTCAATAAAATGAAAGAAAACGCAATTAGATATCTAAGACAGAATAATTAGAGATTTAAATTTTAATTAAAAAACCGATGATATCATTAAGTATGTATTTATGACATTGATGATATTCACTACATGAATTTATGTATGTATGCACAGTAATTTATTGAAATTAAAAACGAATATGAAAATTTGAATGTTTTTCTTACAATGCTAATTATATATATCTGTTGTTTAATGAAACTTATAAGTTTATAAAATTAATAAAAGTAATTTATGAAGGATAACTTATTTTATGTGTTTTTGAAAATTTAATTTTTGTAGGATTGTTTTTTTAAGTAATTTTCAAAATTTTGGAAAAAGTCATTTTGTAATTAATTTTAGTTTACATTACTTTTAAATCTTTATATTTAAAGCGTTTTAATTTAATCACTTTTAAATTTTTTATCTAAAGCATTTTGATTCAATTAATTTAAAATATATTCTCAAATGAGATATTTATTTCATCAATTATAATAAAATGTCCATTATCAGCTGTGTTCCATTAAAAATATTCATTATTAGAACAACGCGAACGTCGTAATAAAATATAACGAACATTTTCTAAGTATGTAAAAAACTCATTTGTAGCATTTTAAAACAATATTCAAAGAAAATCTTGTGACAAAAATTAATTAATAAAAAAACAGATAATCTTTCGTTACTGCAAAACTAAATCTTATATAATAAATATTAAGAGAAATAATTATTTGAAATTATTAACACAAGAAATTTCAAAAACATAATTTGAAAGAATGTATTCGTATGAACTCTCACGCTTGAAAATTTTTTTAATGGTAATGGTTGAGAAGAATTAGATTCTGCATAAGATATCAAATACCGAGAACAACATCTAGATGGCAACACTACCGAAAATGAGGAAGCCATATTTTTCATCATTTTACTGAAATAGCTTTCTGGGGAAAGCGCATCCAGAAGTCATTTTCTTATCTTCTTTTAGCTGTATTTGGACTTGTTGAATTTCCTGCTATATGTTCCCACTCTGATTTCTGTGAGAATTGTTTTTTATCACTTTCATGAAGAACTAAGTGTCTTGTTCCCTTAAGTTCACATTGGAACTTAAAAAAAATAACTTTGGTAAAAAAAAAAAAAAAAAATGTAATAACTTTGGTGATTGTGTGGTGCTGTTCCACTGTAAAATAAACTAATTTAATTTTACATCTCCAAACTCATAAAAAGTAAAACACAGTAATCGAATGTGGAAATAATACAGCGATTAGTATGTAGTAATTATGTGTTAGAAATCACCTTTTTTGCAAAGCAATAATATCATTATATTGCAGCATTTCTTCTTACCCGGATTGAAATACTCCAGAAGTTTGTGAATTGGGTGCAATTATATACACACAAATAATAATTCGATTCAGATAACTAAATAATAACGTAATTTAATTTGATTATTGGGGCATGTATACGTCTATGGTACACAGAACAAATCGAGTTAACCGTTGACATGCACCAACAAATAATATTATCATAAAAAGCTATTACATACAAAATTTAATGTTGATTATATATTATTACAACACAAAATGAGCTTATCAATGCTTATCACTCTATCATTAAACATAATCATATAATTATACAAAATTAGATAGACATTCAGATGAAATATCATTATTAAAGACACAAATTTTCCCAGTGAGATGCTGAGCAGCTACCTTAGTCGGACTACTAATTAAAGTAAATTAAAGTTCTAATCACCTGCATGTCCGAAAGAACGTTGGGCTACTCTACTCATAGCTTCGGGTTACTCAATTGAGCATCAACGCGATCAGAATTTCGAAAGATAAGGTAGCATGAGTTCTTTATGCAGTCTTGACCATCAATGCAGATAGGAACCACTTCTCTGATATTAAATGCTGGTTCATATAGATAAATACCACACAGTCGCCGATACAACTTCTTGATGTAACATTCAACACAACACTTCTTTTTCGGATCTTCCATCTCTTTATGACTGACTCCATATCGTCTAGGTCTTCGTTTCTCTTCTTCCGTGATTTAGTCCTTTTTGCCTTTATAAATATTCTCATTCATTTTATTACATGGCTATAATTCTGACAATGCAGACAACGAGCAGAATGAAGGGGCTAGCAGGTGCCAATAAGTTTATTTTTGTTTTGTAACGCATTGTAATAATATCTGAGTAGTTTAATTGAATTTATCTTATTATGCATTTTAGAAATAAATTACATGCAACTCTAGTTAAAATGCCTTTTATTCTAAAGATGTGATGAGCCAATCTTGACCCAATAAAAATATAATTTTCTTTAAATTTTATAAATATTTCCATATCTGTAAAAAAAAATTCAAATTAAGGCCTTTTATTTTTATATAAATGAATAATGTGTAGTCATTGCGTTTACTGTGTTTCTAATAGCTTCTTGTTTTCTTGAAAGCAAAGGAAATCTGAGACAAACAAGAGTATCCAATTACAAGTTTGGAAAAAAAATGTTTTGGTGCCTTTCAAACACCGATATAATAAACAAATTAAGGCCAGGCCCACGAGAACACTTTCCTGGAGTCGCAAAACGAGAAAAATCTGGGAGGGGTCCCAAGAGAATCCACACCATCAACCAAGTTTTCTGCAGTAACTAATATGATGACAAAAACAGAAATGGAATGTCCATGGGAATAACGTCTAGGGGTCTCCAAACGACAAAAAGTCCTATTGGTACCTCATGGAATTTCTCGCACAGTTTGTCACCCAAAAATAACGGATTCAATTGTTAGAAAAGTATAGTGAATATTGGAAGACGAATTTGAATTTGTCCATAACATCACTTTCCCAAAATAGCCAAACAGTAAACTTATTGTCCCGCCCCAAAAATACATTTGTTAGCAATAAGATATGCAATAATAAAATATGTACTTTTATTTTCTTTGACGACTTGTACAAGTTGTACTATTTAAAATATAAAATACGAGGTGGACTTTTTAAAAAAAAAATTATAATTATTTTATAATAAAGAAATGAAAATGGGAAATAACGCAGAAAGTTTTGAAGTTTGTTTCCAGACAAGTGAATTAGAAACAATTTATTGCCTTCGTCATGACCAACACAGCAAAATGTCCTCTAAGAGATTCATCTACGTATATTATTCGAGGGTTTCTGGTATTTGAGAAATCGAAGGAATCTATTCATTTAGTCTTTCAATAATGTTAATCAGTCTTTTTCTGGGAAGGTGAAGACATACAGTGAACCACTTTGCCAGGAGCATGTATATGAAAAGATATTTTAAGATATTTTATTAAGATATATTTTTATTAAGATATTTTTATACTATCGCAGTAAGATTTTGAAAAATATACGAATACATTTTTATTTTTATTATACCAACTAATGTACGTATAATTACCATGATTTTTTTTTTTAGATTCCAAATTAATTAACAATTCCTTGGAAATTAAGATAAAAAGTTTTTAATAAGGTTCTTTTATTAACTGAGTGATTGTAAACGTATAAAGAATTTTATATAATTTATGTTTGGAATGGTACTTATCTTAGTCATTTCTTGTTCTGTGCAATAACATAACTGTGATGTAATATTGTAAAGATTTTCAACTGCTGAAATGAGAGAATTACTTATAATCTTTGAAAAACAGTATTTTAGTATATGTTAGTATAAATTATTTATTTATTTAGTTATATATATCGTAATTTTAATTGTAATTTCTAATATTTTTACGTTATTGTAAAATATAAATAATTCTAAATTCTCTTTGAAAAGTTTTAATTTACATAAAAATATAACTTGAATCATTTTCTCACATTCTTTCAGTTACATAATCAATTTTAAAAGAAAACTATTTTTATAACATAATATTTTATATTTCTTAGCTTAAAAATTTATTTTAAGAAATAAATATTTAATACATTAATTTAATAATGAAAATAATTATGATTATCAATAGAAATAAAATGTATTGAACTTATTTTCTTCTTTAATAAAAAATTCAGCATTATTAGTCAATTTATAAATACAAAATATTAAAGTGTATCTAAAATGATGAATTTTATCAAAATGGTTTCCAAATTTTTGCACAAATATTTTTTATTCATTTTTAAACTTGAATACATTTATTGAAACTTGATTTAATTTAAAATAGCAGATTTATAAATAAATATTTTTTATTGTTTAAAAATAATATTTTGTTAATTAAAAAAATAATTCATTAATCATTATAATTGTTAATTTATTATCTCATTAATTTAAATAAAATATGTGTATGAATTTAATCAAAAATTAACAATAATATTTAATAAAAATTTCCTTATTTATGTTATTGCATAATATAATGGCTTTTGTAATTATTTAAGGCAGTTTTCCTAAAATATCAAACAAGCAAATTATTAATTTTTAAAATTTTACTAAAAATTAAATAATCAAATTATTTTACTGTGTAGAAAATAGCAGTTCTATTAGTAATAAAATTATTATTAGTAATAAAATGTATCTGAAGTCTGGCTTTCAATCAGAAAAAGTTAATGAAATCAAACATCTTTACTTAAAAGGAAAGCTTAAAATATTTTAAGTATAATTATCTCATAAATCTAACACAATTAGAAATTTATACTAGTATCACAAAATACCACGAATTATTAAGATACTTTTAAGAATTTATTGAAAAATAAATGTATTTAAACATATATAATTTCGTATCGAATATTTAAAAAATAATTAATCAAAAAAGACTATAGTTATATTGTAGAACGCCAAAATATATATTATATTTAAGAAAATATTTACTTCTATTAAAAATTTTGTTATAATTCAAGAAAAATTATTTACGAATATTACATTAAAATAGTTAATAAATTTTATAATTACTACAGAAAATCTACAGATATCTATTTATAAATTTATAAAGAAGAATAACTTATTTTTAATAAAAGGAAATTCCTGATATATGAAATAGATTTATAAAAGTTTTTGGATATTTTAAAATGTTTTATATGCAAATTATAAATAATCTATTCATTTCCTAAACTACTAAACTACAATAAAAATAACATTTTAGAAAATAAAAAATAACATTTTACAAAGATTAAAGCTGCATCTTACAGTATTATTAAATTTGTCAAGCTTTTATGTAAAGAGAAAACATTATGAGAACAAATATGGCAGCTTTATATGATAGCAAAAAAATTTATTTTGTAAATTTTAAATGGAACATTCTGTCAGTTTGACTCAATTTACAAAAATAATTACTTTTTATTTTTTAAAGATTTTTAAGTCAAATTTTAAGGGTCATTAACTCGGCTGAAAATTTTGAATTTCAAGAAAAATTTAAATTTAATGGACTTTATTTAAACTAACTGTCTTCTTTAAATATTTATTTAAAAACTAAATGACTGTCAATATGTTATACACTAAACGAACTTATATAGCTAAAGCATAATTACAATTTGTTATTAATACTTCTTATTATGGCATTAAAGTCAATTTTAGAGTTAGAATATTTGTTTCTATATTGTTTTGCTAACAAAAGTTATTGTATTGTATTGTCTTTTGGATGAACATTGTTGTAGTCTTAAAGTTCCACTCAATATGATGCATTAACATAGGTAAAACTCTTAATGGTATATTCGAGATTTTAAAAAACTTATTTGTGTTAAACAATGCAGATAATTTTAAGATTACGTCTACATCAGATGGCGTGGTTTCATAAATCATTCTTTTCTGTTTCTAAAGGAACCAAAAGTTTCTTAAGCGTATTAGCCGACACACTCAAAGAAAACATGTTCCTCTAACAGGTACCACAAATATACAAAAAAAAATCTTCTTTGGACGCTTTAAAATTTTACAATTGTTACTTTCTTCCTCTATTTAATATATTAAAAGTTGAAAATCATTTCTTGCGGAAAAACAAACAGATGTTGATTGAAACCAACTGTTGACATGACATTTCGCAACAAACTAGCAAATATAGTGAATTTCAGATTCTTTTTGTTAGGACTGTTTACATTGATCACTGAATAAATATATTTTGAATGAACAAATTGCTTTTCACATCTATCGAACCTCCGGTGTTCCTCACACTTTTGTGAAAACTGCTCCAAAAATGTGATAGGGAACTGTAAAAGTCTTTTAAAGTCATCTTCAGCCTAGAACTCTTCAAATAACTCCACATATAGTAGATAGAATGTCACTGTTATCGCTTGAAATCCACGAATCTTTAAATCACTTAAATATGAGTTCATCAAACGATGTTGAAACCCCATTGACTAAATAATACTTTTTACACCACCAAATTACCATTTAAAAACACTTGTCCACTTATTTAACACATGCCTTGAACATCGTATATATTTAATGACAAAAATTTACAACTTTATATGTAGTACATTCAAGGTTTTTTTCTACATTTTTATCTAAAACTAATCAGAAAATAATTATTAAAATTGACTAGGCCCTTTGTAATGTGTACGTTGTGCAAATAGATTGTAACTAGGTATGGTTGGGTTGACACTTGAGACATTTGTAGCCCAAATGATCTTTTCTCTTGAACGCCACAGCGACATTTGGGCCAATGTGTAGGAAGAAGCGTGGCTACACCTTACTATATGTGATTCCTATTTCTCTGCTTTTGTTTGTATTTTTCTGGGCAGTTAAATATTTGATCAATGAGAGTCAATAAAATGAAATCATTCGAATCCTCATTATTAAATTAATAAATTTAACATTTTAGTTTAGTATATGAGAATATAATAAATATTCTGTATTGGTGTAATTAATAATATTCCTTTATAAACATTCTTCGAAAAAAAAACAACCTTTTTTTTTGCTTCCTTTGAAATAATTTGAAATAATAAATAATTATAGTTAACAAAATCCTGAAAGCACGTTTTCTTATTTCACTGGTGTTGTTCCCCATCCCTTGACAAATGAGAGACGGAAATGAAAGAGAAAGAAACGTAAACAAAAACAAAAGAAGGAGGTGTTTCACACCGCAGTAAAAAGCCGTGTAACTTTTTAGACAAAGGGGAAAAGAAAGAACATATAAGTTTGCATATTTTTTTTGTCCTATTTAGAGCATAGACGCCAAACAAAGAGAAAATACTAGAACTGAAAAAAAAAAAGTTACACAAAATGAAATAAAAAGTCAAAATTTAAGGACACTGTATAGTACAGTAGGAAATGTTGGTATGCGAAGGTTGTTTCCAATAACGCTCAAAAAAATTTCATTTTTCTTCTAAATTGTTTTCTTTGCCACACTATCACGAAGAACTATCTATCTATCTATCTATACATCTATATATACACGTCTGCGCGCCTGGATAGATGCCTCCAAAGACGAGGTACGCTTTGGACGTGCACGGCGAACTGAAATGCTGAAAGCAGATGCACTTTGAAAAAAGAACCCTGTATTTCCGCTTTATGTTTTTGTTTCCTTTTTTTTTTTTTTTTTTGCTTTATTGTTTTGATTATTCAGAAAATATAAACGTGCGGCTGTAGCTGACGTCAATGTTTTCTTTTATTTCTGCCCTCCTCACTTTTCTTATTTTCTCTTTTTGCGTGAAGACAGCGAGGAGTGGACACAGCTGCTGAAAACAATGGTGGAAAATATTAAGAGACCTTATCAAATACAGCGCAGTAGCGATCAATCCGTGATAAAAAAAAAAAAAAACCTTTAATAATAAAGAAGATGAAGTCTCTTGTCATAAAAACGCTCGATAATATTCTACAACCCAGACTTGGTATTGAAGAGATACTTTTTTTTCCAAAAGAGTTTTTGAAGCGAATGCTTTTCTTAATTTTCTTTTATCTGGAATAGTAAGAATATAAATTGGAGTTCATTTGTAGCAATAATCTTGTTCAGTAAAAATTATGTATCTTTATGAGTCTCTAAAATGTGTCTGTACTATGAATAGCTTTTAAAGATAACCAATAAATTTTGAAGTTAGTACCATTTGTTAAGACAATGCATTATTACAATAATGAAATTTATTTGGTCCTCCAACTTATGTCTTTTAGAAAATTGCCTATTTTTATATAGTAAACTTTTGTATATGGTTTTATCACTTGAAATATATTTACATTAAGAGATTAACATTATTTCTTAACTGTTATAATGAAGTATTTATTCAAAACAGTACAATTGATATCCTTTTAAAACAGATAAATGCTTATAACAAATTTTCTGCAAATGCACACACCAATATAACCAAGATAGAGTTAGAGGCCACTTTGCGCCCAAATATCTCTGCATAAACTATAAATGTTAATTGGATCAGAACATTCATTAACAGCATATTATTCAAAGAAGAGCAATCAGATATAGTTGCGAGAATCGGTCAAACAAGACAGTTGAGAAATAACTGTCAGAACATGATGATAAATATATTGTTGTACTTATTATATGTATAAATTACATGGTGCTGCTGTTTCAAATATATCCTTAAATTATATGGCAACTAAATCTGAAGTAGTCATTTAAGCAATTAAGTTTTCACCAGCTTCTTAGCAAATATTTACGGTAATGGTATGGTATGTCCAATATTTATACCTATTAATGTACAATAGCAGGACAGAGAAAGTAATCTTTTATCATAGAAAGAAACAACAGATATATGTTTAATCAATTCTAAATAATAGTCCTACATAAAATAGATAGTTATGTAATACAGGAGGAAAAACTCTTAGAATGTGCGTTTTTTACTTTTCAGTAGATAGTTTTCATTAAAAATAGCTTTCATATGCTTAAATAAAGATCTGAGATTGCAAAATAAATAATCAGAAGTAAATTTAGTATGACACAGAATATTTGAATCACGATTTAAATTAAAATATCCGATGGGTCTAAAATTTCCTAAACCATTGTACTTTAATTATATATTTTAGAGTTAAATGAATTAATACAATTAAAATGAAAAATAATCATAGTTACAGTCATATATATACATATATATATATATATTGATATACAAGCAAAATGAACAATTTTTTAATGTTGTGAAAGACTGTATGAACTTAAAATTCAATATTTTAATAATAAAAATTAATTTTTATTTTTAAATTTTTTATAATGAAAAATCCAACTCTTTATCATTTATACAAATAAATTTTTTAATTAATAAATTTATATTAATAAGCATTAATTACTTCAATGTAAAATATAATTTATAAATAACTTTTATTAATTATAGTATTATGCACTGAATTCTGTTTTTACTTCAATTTAGAAAAAAATTTAATTCCCTTTTTTTATACGACTTATTTTGATTTAACAGGGCCGATCAAATTCTAAAGCGGAATTATTGGCCAGAATTTAAAAGAAACAAAGATCCCATACTTCCTAATAAGACTGAATTTTGTGTTCGTGAAATAGTGACATGTTTTTTTTTTTTTTCTTTTCAAATGGCGAATTACTTTGCATCATCAATGTGTAATCTTTATGAAATAAAATGTTTAAGATCTAGCATGAATACTCATGTTCTATGGTATAAATTTTGCTGATTTCTTAGGACTGGAGCCAATCTTTATTTTTCCATAGACGCAATATATGTATATTTTACACGAACGCTTCGAGAATGTATCTGTACAGTAAAAAACATATTTAGGGGTATTTGCAATCTTCTAAATATTGATCAGTTTTTAAAGTATAAAATCTTTTAATGTAAATAGTTTTAATTTGACTTCAAAGTATTTATGAATAAACATGTCTTTCATATATAATAAGATGATTTAAACGACAAAGACGTTGAATATATACATTAAATAATAGAAAAGTACTTTTATATATAAAAATACTACTTCAATTTATATAAAAAAATGCATGACGCACATTCTAAAGAATAGAAGATTAGTTATTAAAATTACGATAATTAAAATGAACATTTCAGTACTCACACACATTTTTATTTTTACTGAGGGAACTATCATGCTTTCTTGTTTAGAACCAAAAGCTTTCGAGAAAATAACGAGGAAATGCAATTAGGAAATAGCATGTAACAATTATTTCTGACAAATTATCATCTGTAGAGAGTTGCCACAGCTTATTTGTCTTTGATGCACATTTGCAAGCTAATTGGAATAGCATTGTGCTTGGCAAAAGCGAGAACAATGTATTGTTGAAAAGATACAAATTCATTTTCTGTTGGAGTGTTTTGGTTTCGTTATGGATTAGGATGTTTTCATTCTTTGCGCATGAAGGCTTACACTTTTATTTATGTCGTTTTTATGTTTTGCTTTAGGAATAATTACATAAATTGGAGGAGCTAGTAAATGAAGCTCATTAACGTGACTTCTATAATTTTGTTATAGAAGGTGTTGATAACATAAATAAGGAGCAAAATATATTGTTAAGGATTAATTTTACATACTTTTTTTATATTCTTATAGAAATTTTAAATGTTTTATTTTCAATAGTAACGATAGATTTGCAAAAAAAAAAAAAAAAAAAAAAAAAATGTTATTTAAATTCTGATAAATAAGGAAGGCAAGCTTGTTTAAAAAAATTATGGTGATTTAATATGGCTACTTTGCATATAGTGATGATGATAATCATACTGATGATAACCATAATTCCATCTAAAGAATTTGAAAGACACTCGGAAAGTTTTAGTAAACAATTTATAAAAAAAAATCATGTTTTTTAGCAGCTATGTTATTTTTATAAATTTAATATTGTTTCTTTGAATATGAAATGTTAAAATTTTTGATATTTAAACCTATTTCCAAAAATTGTCTATATTTAGCTTAGTATCGACGATTTGCAAACACCAAATCTTTAATTTTTCGACGTGAGCTTCGTCGGTTGAGGTTGATGGTCGACCAGAGGGCTATTCGTCTTCAACGCGTTCTCTGCCTTCTTTGAACTGTATATATCACTTCTAAACATTTCTTTCCGTTATAGAAATGCTTAGCGAATGCCTTCTGCAACATTCTATGGTTCCGAAAACAATCAGTAATCAGTTTAGATGCCGGAATCAGTTTTAGCGTCTCACAAAGCCAAGCGTAACTCAAACACTAATGAATATTTTGACGTCAAATTTTGTACATATGTCACGATCAGTTCTAGCAACCTAAAAGGAAAAAAAAATGGAACTCCGTATGCCTCAGGAATTTTAAATTGAAAATTGGTCTTACTTTTTGGTCACCGTGGTATTGTCATAATTTTAAAGGCTATAATAATGCACAAAATTTTGTCTTTCCAGCAATACAAATCAAAATTCATGTAAGGAATAAAAATAGACATAAATTTTTAAACTTATTCTGAAAAAAATAATACATATTAAAATTAAGTTGTTAATAATAGAAAATATAATACTATGATAACGCACGTAATATAATACTATGATAACGCACGTAATATAATAATATGATAACGATATTTATGTATTACATTTTTTATAAATATGTTATCAACTTATCAAATTTTAAAGAAAACAATTCAAAAATATAACTTGTAAACAACATTATATGGTATTTTAAAGGTTGCCTTACTTAAATTGTTGTATTATGTCCTAACAAATTTACTTAATACTTCGTAATCTGCATTTCATAATATTGACGAAATTCAACAATTTTACCAAATAAATATGCATGGTATTTTCTAATGAAAGGTTATCGTGGTTCTCTAATAGCAAGGGTACAACGTTCGATGATTAAGACAATACTGTCAGGTAGCTCTTCAAAGAATCATCAGAAGATAATTACTTCAGGAAAAGTAATTTTCTTCTCATTGTAAGGAATCCGCTATTGTCGAAAATTATTTTTGCATTCCACTGTTGAAGATTTAAGGTTGTGAAACCTGTCGGTGACATTAACTGTGACAAAGCTCGGATAATTACCTTACCAGGTGTGTTTGCGATGGTAATTGTGACGGGGCAATTTATCATAACTTTCAAAATGGATTGTGTTGAAGGGAAATTTATTATATTTATAAATTCCCTGAATCAGTCGTCGCTTTATTGTTGACGTCGAGGTATTTTGGCCTTCTGTCCTGCTCCATTCTACTTCGCGGATAATTTTTGTCAATTTGGAGGAGGATGATCAAAGACATATGTATGTGATGCATACATTAGTAATATTCGATGAAAAGTGAACTGTGATTTGTTTTCAACAATTTTTGCTAATCACCCTAATGCTATTAGTTTTCTTCAATCTCCTCCTTAAATGATGCCTTGACTACAAATAATTCTGGAGAAAATGGTGATGATTTGTCATCTGTAAGTTTTGCAGAAATGCAATTGCTTAATCATGGATCTGTTTTCAATTTACTTTCATAATAAATTCGAGTTGAATTTCTTGTAAGTATGATGTACATAAGAAACTTAGAATTGAACATTGGGAAAAATTTTGAAACAATAGTAAAAGTTCAGTGCATAAAATGTCTTACATTGGGTAAAATAAACCCTATTTTACAATTGAGGAATTTAGTGGCGTGATTACACCTCTAATAGCTTGTTATGTTGAAAAGTAACCAACATGTAAGATAAATCTCAAAGTAAAGCCAAATACTTATACCGCCCATTGATCCAATCAGCTAAATATTTAGTGTTTAGTAAAGTCTTAAAATATTTTATCATCAATGCTTGCTGGTTTTAATTAATGATATTCATGTGTAATTATGATTTAAAATGAGCTGTTTTGTTTGCTGAGCCATATGCATCCTCCAAATAAAAGCTGGTGAATTTCAGCAACTTAATTTGGCAATCGCACGTCGTCTAAACATTCAACTCATAACAGGGGGGTCCTATGTTTGAGAAATTCAAATGTAGCAATTGGAGGTGATTATTCCGTATAGTTGGCCTTTTGGTCTGAAAAAAAAAGCTAGCTATATTGGTTGGTTATTTTACAGCTCTCAATGGTGGTTAATAATGTTTGTATCTTTCAATGTATTTTACAAAATTGGGTTTGAAACAAGTTTCCTTGTTTTGTTAAAATTAAAATTGTAAACCCAATTTCAAGTTTTATAAAATCATCCAATTTCCGGACGCAATGCAATAGCGTATCTAGTGGTAGAAATGTTTCATCATCACGTTATGGAATGTAACCTAATGTTAGCAAAGAGTCCTCCTTCGACATCAACAGCGATTGCAACAGATGAGATAGAGAAACAAAATAATTACAGTACTACAGACATTTAATTAAATAATACAGACGTTTTTATTAAATTTTTTATAGTATGATCGTATTTTATTAAATTGTTTTTCCATATCACGATTAAAAATGAGCTGTTATGATTATGATTAAATGATTAATTATGATTAAAAATGAGCTGTTTTGTTTGCTGAGCTATATGCATTTTCCAAATAAAAGCTGGTGTATTTCAGCAACTTAATTTTGTAATCGCACGTCGTCTAAACATTCAACCCATAACAGAGGGTCATATATTTGAGAAATTCAAATGTAGCAATTGGAGGTAATTATTCCGTTTAGTTGGCATTTTGGTCTGAAAAAAAAAAGCTAGCTATATTGGTTGGTAGTTTATAATATTTGTATCTGTCAATGTCTTTTACAAAAATTGAGGTTGAAACAGGTTTTCTGGTTTTGTTAAAATTAAAATTGTAAGCCCATTTTCAAATTTTATAAAACAATCCAATCTCTGGAAGCAATGTAGATAGCGTATCTAGTGGTAGAAAAGTTTCCTCGTCGCTTTATGGAATGTAACCGAATGTCAGCAAAGAACTATATTTCGACATCAACAGCGATTGCACCATATGAGATAGAGAAATAAAATAAAATTACGGTATTACAGACATTTAATTAAATAATCCAGACGTTTTGATTAAATTTTTAAACTATGATCGTATTGAATTAAATTGTTTTTACCTATCACATATGGCTGCATTGACGTATTTCAGAACTGAAAATTATCATATTTACATAGGCAAAACCAACAACACTTTTAGTACTAGAATTTTGGGTGAGTTTTCATTAGAAATGGAAACTTACTTTATGTATTATGCCTGTATTTCATAAATAATAGCAGACGTGTTGTGATGTTTCCCACTACGTATATAAAACAGCCTTTTTGTTATTTCTGCATTTCTGATCTACAGTTAACAAATTCAATTGTTGCACTTAGTTCAATTGAAATTAGTACCGCATTATCAAGAGACATTCACTTTTAACTGTTGTATTTCAATACTCATTGCTGTATAATCACTTTAAAAATCACTGCTTCCACCTATTTGTTTTCCCAGGATCTGCAACATATTAATCATATCACTATTGGAGATTTGTTTCAGATTTTACCTCTCTAACAGAAGAAGCTTTTTAAAACGTGTACTCGGGGTTTGTAAACTTGTACTTTAAATAACTTTTACTTTGTTTCCCCTCTACGGTTTTGTTCCCAAACTGTTTAAATTCATCAAGAATTTTTATAAAATGAAGTAAATAATACTATGTATTTTCATTTATCTGCAAACTCGACTTGACTATCGATTACAACTCGTAGAAGCTACAGACCTGCTACATATTTAAATATAAATATATGATTATAAATGGCAAAATTTGTTTTTCAGTTTGATAATGATTAGAATTCCATGTTAAAAGGTGTATTTATATCATCTTTTTCTACCGTACTTTTCAAGCATCGTACAGATCCGACAGCGCCTGGACTGAGTGACGATGATAAAACAATATTAAATAGATAATAGATAATTTTCAGGAGTAGCAACTTCGTATTTCAGTGTCATATAAAATAACACCAGGAAAACTCCTACTAGGCAGCTAAATATCGATTTGATCCGATTATCCAACGATTCCTCTCATTTCGGAAAGCAGTTTAAGCAAATATTTGGCGTTAGTGGATTGGAATATGAGCTCTCTAGCACTACACATGATCATATTGACTTCAGGATCATATAAGAATTGATCATATTGTAACAAAATCTGTTTCTTATGGGATAGAGCTCGTGGATGAAAACTAGTCACTATTCGAGTTGCTTATTTAAAATTGTTGTAGCAAATTGTGCTTTTATGTAATACATCATGTCTTAAGTGGTACAATCTGGCTTATTCTGGTGGCTTACATATCTACATCTTTAGTAGCGCAGGACCTATGTTCAAAATGCTGACATTCAAAAAGAATACTTTCTATAACAAAAGCTGTTCTTCTTTTGTTTAGAAATGGTTAGATTACAACTTTTATAAAATTTTAAAATAACTATAAAAATACAATTTTAAAATCATCTGACTATTTTCTCCGATCAATTTCACGATGAACAATGAATAGTTTGACTGATCTGTTGTTATTTTTAGAAATTAATGTATGCACTTATTTTAGCTATAAAAATAAATCGTTTGTTGCATACCGTAGATAACATTTGTTTTCTGCAAGCGATGCTATGTAATATCTAATCATGAGCTGTATTTACAATGAATGGTCTTTAAATTTCTGTTATTCGAAATAATTTTGTTTAAATAACGCATGCAAACTATTTTAAACATACGTATGAATAAAAATGCTCTTGTAATTTATAACAAGATAATCGATAGATAATCGAAAAAAAAAAAACCAAGTGAAAAAAGCCATACGAATCTGTCTTAAATGTATTGAATTAGAATTTTGCTTTAAATAATGAAAGAAATAGACAAGTATTAGTTAAATATGTATTTATTACATATAAATGATTTTAAATATACATACGTTATATTAACATAAAAATCAGAAATTGAAACATTGAATATACATACGTTACAAAAACGTAAAAATTAAAAATTGAATATACATACGTTATGCAAACGTAAAAATTAAAAATTGAATAAACATACGTTATATGAACATAAGAATGAAAATTTGAAAAATTAAATATAAATATACTACCTAACTATACAAAATATACACTATATACAGAAGAAAAAAAAAAAAAAAAAGAAAAAGAAATAAAAAATAGATAAATATCAGTATGTACAAAAAATTATGAATTATATATACAATGAAACTGATGAACTTTTTTTTTTTCTAAACACTATACACAAGCTGCCATCAACTAAGGATAAAATTTAGAATATTTTTAAATAGATGGAAAAGAACCATAAACTGACAAAGGACATATTTGCAACATTTTTGAGGGGAGCAGAACACAAACAAGACATAACATATGACAAAGGACAAATTTACATTTTTTAACTTTTTTGAAAGAGACAAAACACGAACAAGACAAAACATGACATGACAAAGGACAAATTTACAGTTTTAAATTTTTTTTGATAGTGACAAAACACGTACAAGACAAAAACATGACATGACAAAGGACAAATTTACAGTTTTAAATTTTTTTTGAAAGCGACAAAACACGAACTAAACAAAACATGACATGACAAAGGACAAATTTACAGTTTTAATGTTTTTTTGAAAGCGACAAAACACGAACAAGACAAAACATGACATGACAAGGGACAAATTTACAGTTTTAAATTTTTTTGAAAGCGACAAAACACGAACAAGACAAAACATGACATGACAAGGGACAAATTTACAGATTTAAATTTTTTTTTTTGAGGTAGAGCTAAAACGAAAACCAGAAAAAAAATGACAGACATGTTCTATATACAATTTTATATTAATTATTCACTGTTATTTTTTAATATTGATGGCAGCTGTTTGTGAATTCAGTTTACTGAAATTGTGAAATTATTAAGTTTTGGGAGAACTATTTGATATTAGTTTTAAGCTATTTTTTAATCGTTGCTCATGGATCTCTATTTTTTCAATAATTCTTACAATTTGGTTATTGGTTACTGAAGTTACATTTAATACATTAATCTTTATTACTTGTTAGTTTTTAATTGATTCTATTGTCTAAATTTTACGATTTTTTAACTCTCCTTTGGTTGGCATAGTTATTAAAAGATCTATTGCGGAATTCTTGATTTCTACTTCTGTTGCGCTTCGGATGACTATGGATGGATCTGTTGTTGTAATTTTAATTTTCAAGAATTTAATGTTCAGAATATCTTTGGTTATTGATGCCTTGATATTTTTGAAATGGAAGCATTGTTGAAGATTTTCAGGATCAAAATAGGCAGCCCGAAAGTACGGCGTGATGAAGTTCAGTATAGAATGAATCTTGAATATAATCGTAGGTGGATGTGAATTACATTTTCAATTATTTTCATGATTGGCTGGAATTGAAATATTGCTGAACTTTTTCAGTTCAAAATAAGTAGGTTGAAAGTAAGGCTTGCTGGAGTTCAGTGTAAAAGGAATCTTGAACATAATCGTAGGAGGTTGTGAATGACATTTTCAATTATTTTTCCTGATTGGCTGGAATTGAAATAATGATGGAGGCTTCAATAATCATGCTGGCGAGGCAATATTTTTAGAATGCTTGAAAGTGACCAATACTAACAAAAATCCAAAACAGTACCTATATCAAGATGGTGACAGTCCTTTCCTTTATTCCTTAATTTCCATACTATTGATGATTGATGATTTCGCCATACTATTGATGGTTGATGATTTCCATATTATTGATGATTGATGATTTCCATACTATTGATGATCGATGATTGCCATGCTATTGATGATTTCGATACTATGATATTCCATTCTATTGAGGATTTCCATACTATGATATTACATACTATTAATTTAAAAATTGGGGATAAAAATTAGTGTTGTTGACTCTTTGAATGTAATGATACATTCTGAAGTTTTCAGTATTGTAACAATAAACAAAAGCTGTTTGTAATAATGTCCATTGTTTCAACAATTCATTCATTGTAGTTCTTTTTATAAGTGTTTTAACATTAATTGTTCAAAACTTTTTATTCTCTGTTTCCTCCCTTCCAGTATTTAAATTTTGATTGTTGATTTCCAAAATTAGAGGATTTTTGTATAGAATGTAATACTGTAAATTTATTGCCTTATGTGAATTAAAAAGTTTTTAACACAGATAACGAGCGGAAATTAATATCAACTTGTTTACAAACTTTAATATCATAATACTTAGAATTCCTGAACTTGAATTCGCAGAAATTAGAGAAATAAATTTTTTAGTAATCACATAAATTACTAATTATAATTTTTATGTTATAAATGAATTTACAAAATTTAGAATTTATTTTAAAGTAAATATAATGGAAAATATATATATTCAGTGAATTTCTAAACATAGATATAATGCGCTTAAATTACCATTTTTATATTATTAAAATTACCATTATTTAAACTTACCACTTTTACGGTTCTTGAAGCTATCACTTCTTACCACCGTTATCACCACACCACACACTTGCATAATTATCTGCATTATTTACCCATGAAACTGCAATTTTTAAATTACCGCATCACTTTTACCAATTCATATCTTGATTTGCTATTATACTTACCATCATTGAGGATAAAACTAGCATTAAACTTTTCCACCGCACTTTTCCCGTGTTAATTTTTCATCATATTCAAATGCAAAGTTTTAAGTAGATTCTTCGTCATAAAATTCCAAATTAATAATCATGCACTATCATATCAAAAAAACTTAAAAGATATCCGCTCTCTGCTCCAAATTGTTATTAGGAAATAATATATAATACTTATAACGATGCATAAAAAATCGTTGTTTAAATATAAACAAATATTTAAGGGACATCAAGATTATATTTCAATGATTAGTATATACTTTTTAAATACCTTTCTTGCAAATAAATTAAACTCCTATCTTTAATTTAAATAGATTTACTTGTAATATCAAAATGAATTTAATGATTATTTTAAGTCATTAAAAGTAAATTCCCCTTATATACATTTAAATTTTCGCAGAATATTTTTTAATATGTGCATTTATACAATTTTTGCTTAAATCTATAATAGCCTTTCACATATTATTTCAAAACTGCAAATATTGTCGGTATATTTCTAAGCAAATGTCTCTAATCTTTAATCTT
Source organism: Caerostris extrusa (assembly GCA_021605095.1). Taxonomy (NCBI): domain Eukaryota; kingdom Metazoa; phylum Arthropoda; class Arachnida; order Araneae; family Araneidae; genus Caerostris; species Caerostris extrusa. The sequence goes on along the minus strand of BPLR01000389.1, from coordinate 28,731 downwards.
TCATTAATTTAATTCTTCGGTGAATGTATCTTCAGAGTTTATAAATATTTTTGCTTATTGCGGAGTTATTCTAGTACGTGCAGTTGATATGTGCAATTAAATATATTGATAAAGAGGAGGAAAATTAATCTGTTCTTTACAAAAAGAAAAACCATTATTTTTGAAATTCTGAAATGCATGCCTTCAATGCAGAGAGAAATAAACATCTTAAAAATAAATTCGTTTTAAAATTGCTGATTCATTTTGCATTAATAATTTAAAAATATATTTTATCATTAAATTTTCATTTCTATTGTAGTATAATTTTAAAACCATATATTACAATAACAATTTGATATTTTATTTATTTAAAAAAACATAATTCAGAAATAACTTCATTAAACGAAAATTCAAAATACCCAACAATTTATAAACCTGCTATTAATTTTTCTGTAAAAATATATATATATTTGCAAGAATAATATGTAAAATAATCTTACTTTTTGTAAAGAAAATATATGTTTACAATAAATAATATGTAACGGGCTCTTAATTTTCTGTAAATAATATATTTACAATAATTACGTACAACTCGAAGCATTATGGCAGCGTAATAAGCGCCTTGGCGCTTGTTGCTGCAGGTTTCGGGATCGATTCCCGGAGGGTGCCATGGTTTCTTAAAGTGGTTTAGAATCCACCTTAAACTGTTGATGCCGGTCCAATATGACTTTGACGTAGGGCTGAAAACTTTACCCATAAATAGAAAATATCTCATGTTTCGGAATCTGTCAATATAAGAAAACTGCCAGCAGCGACAACAGCCCAATGACCATTGAGCTGTTACGTCATAGAAAGAAGAAGAATATATAACTTATGAATAATAGATGTTTTTATTGAGTGATAATTTTTTAATGAGTTTCTAGTCTTAGTTAAAATACAAAGGATAATTCTCAACATTACAAAACTAGTGTTTATAATTTATTTCAATTTTGAAGCAAATATATATATAATAAATGGACATACTTTAAAAACATAATAAAAATTTCAAGGCTGTAATAATATACATAAAACTGTCTTCTCAGAAATACATCGGTTAAGGAATAAAAAATACACATAAATTTCTAAACTTGCTTTGAAAAAATTACAGATCAATACTAAATTGTTAATACTAGATAATATAATATGATACCGCACTTATTTATTTATTACATTTTTCTAGAAATACGCGTTATCAACTTGCCAAATTTTAAAGAAAACTATTTAAAATATAACTTGAAAACTCATTTTATGTTATTTTTTAAAGGTTTCTCTATTTAATTTGTTGCATTATATCCATCCAAATTTACTTAATACTCCTAATCTGCATTTCATAGTATTCACGAATCTCAATAAATTTACCAAATAAATATCCATAGTCATTCGTGATGAATTTACACATACATTTCTAAACTTTCACTTTGAAAAAATTATACATATTAATTTAAGTTGTTAATAATGGATTTATTTTATAGATTATTAGATTTTATTTATATATGGTTAGAAAATCATTTTTTAATAAAAAAAATAGTTTTTTATTATTTGTTATTTATAAATTGGATAGCTATATGCTAAATAAATAATTATGTTTATATTATATATTAATTTCTTATTTTATAGATATATTTCCTATTTATATATTACAAATTTTAAAAAATATGTTATCAATACTACATAAATTTCTAAACTTACTTTGAAAAATATACATATTAATATTAAGTTGTTCATAATAGAAAGCATAATATAATATCTCACCTATTTATGTATTACATTTTTTTTGTCAAATTTTAAAAGAAAAACAATTCAAAATATATCTTGAAAGCAACCTTTTGTATTATTTTTAAAGTTTGCTTTATTTAATTTGCTGTATTATATCCTACAAATTTACTTAATACTTGGATAATCTCCATTTCATAATATTGACGAAACTCAAAAAATTTTTTTCCAAAATAAATATGCACGGTATTTCGTAATGAAAGGTTATCGTGGTTCTCTAATCAGCAAGGGTACAGCATTTGAAGTTTAAGACAATACTGTTAGGTAGCTCTTCCAAAGGATCATCAGAAGATAATTACTTCGGGAAAAGTAATTTTCTACGCATTGTAAGGAATCCGCTATTGTCGAAAATTGTTTTTTGCATTCCACTGTTGAAGATTTAAGGTTGTCAAACCTGCCGGTGACATTAACTGTAACAACGCGCCGGTTAATTACCTCACCAGGTATGTTTGCAATGGTAAATATGACGGGGCAATTTATCATAATTTTCAAAAATAGATTTGTATTAAACGGAACTATATTATATTTATAAATCACTGAATCAAGTCATCTCGCTTTATTGTTGACGTTGAGCTATTTCGGTCTTTTGAATTAAATTTTAATCCAGTAAATCTTCCAAATCGTCTATATAAATTAACATAATTATTTATTCAACATGTAATGATACAATTTTGTAAATAACAAATAATAAAATGGGGAAAATGGTTTTCTAACCATAATTGTATGGTCTAATTTATATTTATATTTGAAGTTCATTTTTTAAAAAACCTTTTTATATTACAATTGATTTTAATAGGTCGTTTGTTTTATAATTTTTTGAAAAAATGTTTATTATGTTAATAATTTCTTTAATAAATTTGATTAGAAATAAAAATTTTTTTGAAAAAAATGTAAAAACAATTGACTAATAAAGAATGAGAAATAATATAAATATTACTAAGTAGGATCGGTCATCCATACTAAAAATTATCTTACTTAAATTTAGAAATCTTAAATTTTTTTCTTTAAAAATATTATTTTAAAAAAATGAAATAATAAAAAAATAATTTTTTTTTGTAATTTATGAAAAAATTAACCATCGTTGGATCCTATTTTTGCGAATAAACTTTCTCTGTGGAAAGTCTTATGTATACTGCAAATATTTTTACGTCTGTCAAGACAATATGTTTATTTACCTCAGTTACGAAAAAAATCCAAAACTTTTATGGATATTTAAAAATTTTTTAATAAAATTGGATTTAAAAAATAGAATAAAGTAAAATAATAAAAATGCTAATAATCAATAATAAAATTAATAATAGTAACTTCAAATAATAAAATAATAATTAATAAAAAAAATAATAATAATATAATATTATATAATAGAAATAAATCAAGTAATAAAATACTTACAATAAATATTAAAACTAACAATAATCTACTTCAAATAATTAATTTTTTTAATTTTTCATTTTTTTTATATCGTGGAATCTATGTCTACTTTAAATATTTTACATCTGTCAAAACAATATATTTAGCTGTACCTCTGTTACGAAAAAAAATAATCGAATTATTTATGGGTATTAAAATTTTTTTAATAATAGTTTTTAATAAAATTGGATTTTAAACTAAAAGTAAAATTCATTTCAATATTTTTTAATTCCCCATTAACAATAACATTTAGTGAAAAGAATAATACTGATCAAAGTATTAAAGCAAAATTTTACGCCATTCTTAAAACAAACTCTATAAGTATGATAACTGTATATGTAATAATATTAAAAAAGAACTTTATGTATTAATAGGGTCCAGTATATTCAATACTTTCCTGTATCCTCTCTATCCACCGACGTCACTATGTCAGTTGTTACAGGATAATAGTTGGCGATTATGTAAAACTCCACTGTAGTCCATGCATATCATAAAAGGCAACTAAAATGGGTACCCAGTGGCAATGAGTATAGCCGGGTGGGGTAAAGTCAGACTTCTCTTTTTAGATGACCCATGTCTTTGTTGCAGCAAGTTCAAAGACAAAAGAAGCTGCATTTTTCCCAGATTGATCCCGACTCACACGAATTCATGGACTTAATCTAGATGTTACTGTTGATCAAGCCTTCCTACGTCGATCGTCGATACGCTATTCTTATGGCCCATGTCACAACTGGAAGATCAATGATTAACAATAACAAATTAAGATCATATGAAAAACATTTAATGGCATTATTTGTATTATCTAAAAAATTATATTTTTAAACCTTACCTCTTCAAAACCGTTATTCTAAGAAAAATATCAGGAGATATGTAATGCTTAAAAAAGAAACATTATAGATAGACATTATATTTCATTTCACACGTATAATGCCAAATAGTTTTATTTGGCATTATACGTATGAAATGAAATTAATATAATTTTGTAGAGTACTTTATTAAAAAATTTCATTTTTGCTCTAGGATTGTAACGAATAATTTTTCAATAATAATTAATTATAATGAATATGTAATTGAAAATGAACAATATGTTTTTTAACTGTTACACATTAATCATTTTATCAAATTAATTTTTAGACTCGATTATTATCAATTGGAAACAAACCAGTTAAATTGCAGTCTGTCCTGTTCCCATACTACTTCGCAGATATTTTTTGTTATTTTCAATTTGGTAAATTATTGGTTAGACTTACCCGCTGTCAAAGCAACAGTATCAATAATATTCGATGGAAAGAATGAACTGTAAATTCAACAATTCTGCTGATCCCTCCTAGGGCTATTTTTTTTCAAGCTCCTCTTTATATGATGCCTTTACTAAAGATAATTGTGGTGGTATCGATGATTAATCATCTGTAAGTTTTTGCACAAATTCAATTGCTTTGTCTTGGATACATTTTCAATTTTCCTTCAAGATACATTCGTGTTGGAATTACTCGATAAGTGTGGAACTCATTGGAAATTTGGAACTGACATTGGAAAAGACCTTGGAAACGATGGTAAATTTGAGTGTATAAATGTCTTACATTGGATAAAACAACCCAGGTGATTCTTTTTTACAGTTCTTCTATACACTCCTCTCTTTATATAATTCACCAAGGAATAAAGTGATGAAGTAGAAGTAACGAACATAAAAGCAATAAATAGATAGATAATAGTACACAATTTTCAGGAATAGCAACCTCGTAATTGCATGTTTTTGATGTAAAAGGGAGCTAGTGGATTCGAATATGAGTTCTCCTGCCCTCACCTGCACATGTTAACACTGGCACTAGAATAGATCATATTGATTTCAGGATTATAGCAGAGAGTAGTTCATATTGACTGGGATATGCTTCATATGGGACAGAGCTGATGGAAAAACTTGTCACTCTTCAGAGTGTTTTTATATAGCTGTAATGGCAAAATTTGTTTTAAGTAATGTAACATGTGATTAGTAGGTACACATTGGCCTACGATGAATCTTTTTTGCATATATGCCTGTTTAGTAACGCAAGACCTCTGTTCAAAGTAGACAATTATTGAACTACACTGACTTTTTTGTCAGATTAATTTCAGGATGAGTATAATGGACCACGTTTATCTAATCCACCATTACTTTTAGAAATTAGTGTATGTACATATTTTAACTATGAAAAAAATAGTTTATTTTCTTATTGAAGACAACATTTGTTTGCTACGAGTAATGCTACGTAATACGTAATAATGAGCTGTATTTAAAATGGATGGTCTTTTAAATTTCAAGATTATTTGAAATAAAAATTTAAAACAAAAAAGTAGTGCATGCAAAATATATATGTTTCATAATATGAGTATGAATAAAAGCTGTTATAATGTCATCAATTACCATTTTATAATATCATTTCAATTATTTTCTTTTTTTTTATAGAAATTTTTTTGGATACCCGAAAAAAACGTATGTATGAATAAAAGTTCTTGTAGTTTATCACTTACTATTTTATAATTTTATTAATATTGTATTGATAGTTTGATAGATTATCGAAAAATAACAAAGTGAAAAGACATACGAATATGTCATATATGTATTGAATTAGAATTTTACTTTTAAATAATGAAAGCAATAAACAAGTTTTAGCTAAATATGCATTTATTACATAAAAAATAAATTTAAATACACATACATTATATTAATGTAAAAATCAGAAGTTGAAAAATTGAATATACATACATTACACTAACGTAAAAATTACGAATTGAAAAATTTATTTTGCATATGTTACATGAACATAAAATTGAAAAATACCTAACTATACAAAAAATACAATATATATACAGAAAAAAAAGAAAAAAGAAATAAAAAATAGTACAGAAGTATGTACAAAAAATATATATATACAAAGAAAGATGATAATATATTAACTTACAATATAAAAACAAAAAAAAATTTTAAGTTAACTCCTACTTTTTTTCACTATTCCCTTTAGTCCTTTATAAATTATTTTCAGACGTCCATTTTTTTAAGTTTATCTGGCACCATTAAACAGATATATGCAATAATCTTATAAAAACTAAAACTTTATGAATTAAATTTAATTACTGTTTTAATATTTTTGTTAGAGAAACTGTACAAAAACAACACATAACATGACATGACAAGGGACAAATGTATTTGAACTTTTTTGAAAGAATAAAACACGAACAAGATTGAAAACATGATATAAAGATATAATATAGTGAGAATGTTAAATATTTTGAAAGAGAAAAACACAAACAAGAAAACTATGAATTCCAAACGTTTTTTCAGTTCTGTAAACCTTATTTTCTTGAAAGAGACAAAATTGTCTTTTCTTTCAATAAGGGACGATCTTATAGAACAATTTTATGATTTAATAGTTTAGTGGATATAAGGAATTAGTCGTGAAAAAATTTAAATAAATATTAAATTTGTATAAAAATCCACTGTTATTTTCCAGATTATGAAAAAAAATATTAAAAAATAATAAAATAAATCAATGAGTTTTGGGAGAACTATTTAAAACAATAATCAATAAGATTAATTAAAATTTGCTTCAGATTTCTTATTATGAGTTCCTTATTCAATAATGAAGTTACACTTTATTTTATGGGTAATATGTTTGATCATATCAAAGTATTTTCCCTGATAATTGAAAAAATGATAGTTTTTTTTATTGGATTCTATTGTCTAAATTTATTTTTAAAATTTCTGTCACTACATTCAATTACTTATAAGCTTAACAATTAGTTTTAAATTTTGATAAAGGGTGGTTAAAAATCTAACGAATGTACCCTTTGTGCCAAACACATCGCCAAGTTGCCAAGTCGGTAAGTAACTCAGAAATGAATGGGCCAGGTAGTTTGCGCGGTAAATGATATTACGCCAAAATCCTTTACTGTGTTGCCAAATCGCCAAGTAAACAGACAAAAATGGTTGCCTGAGTTTACGGCGTCATGTAAAAATGCCATTTCGCCAAAATTTATAGCCAAATAGTGCTTTTTACGCCAACATTAGCAGCCAAATAGCTATTACGTTAAAGTTTATTCCTGAAAAGGCTTTGAAGCCAAAGTTTATCGCTTTAACGCCAAATATTATCACTATCCTTTATCGCCAACATTTATCGCGAATTATCAGCTTTATAGCCATTTTTCACTAAACAAATTTTGTTATAGATAACTTCTTTAAGCCAAAAAATGCTTTATCGCCAATATTTATCGCTTTTATTGTCAAATTTTTCACCAAACGAATCTTGTTTTGAGGCGCTTTTTACGCCAAAGTTAATGCTTTATTGCCAATATTTATCGCTTCATAGCCAATTTTTTTCACTAATAAATCTTTTTTTTGATGTGCTTTTAAGTCAAAAGGTTATGCATCGCTTTTATCACTAAATTTTTTATCACTGGAATATATTTTGCGAAAAATGAAACCGCTTTTACGCCGAAATTTAGCGCTATTATGCCAAAAAAAATTATATCTAAAATGCCTTTACGCCAATCTATATCGCTTTATCGCCAAATTTTTACCACTATTATGTCAACTTTTAATGTTTTTTACGCCACATATTGCCCGCTTTAACGCCAAAAATATATCTTTATTTTGTCAACATTTTATTCCTAAATTGATTTCACACCAAATTAAATCGCTTTGTCGCCAAATTATTATGTGGAATTTTATTTTGCTAAGTCAAAAAAAGTATCGTTTAAACAAAGATAATAATCGCTGTTAATTGATAAAATTTCGATACGATAAAATTTCACCAAAGTTAATTCGCTAATTTTTTTTTTTTTTTTTTTAATGTCAAAAAATAAGTCATGTTCTTTTCTTACGAAGCCGAATTCGAATGATAAATTAATATTAACAAAAGATAAAAAAGAAGAAAAAACTAAAATAACATCCTTGGTTAAAAGGGATCCTTACCCTTTTAAGAAAACACATCGCCATAAGTTGCCATCATTAAGTAAGCATAAAAAAATAGTTTTTCTAGTTTGTTTATTACTTTAAAATGATATTACATAAAATTGTTTACTGTTCTTGCCAAACAGTGACCGACGTATGGTTGCCGAAGTTCGGTGTCATTGTAAAATTATTTGAATACTAATTTAAAAAATGATTTTACGCCTTATTTACAGCCAAATAGCTATTACTTAAAGTTTATTCACTGAAAAGGCTTTGAAATAAAGTTTATTGTTTGAAAAATATTAGCACTATCCTGTGAAATTTTAATCCTGAAATGCAAAATGAAATGCTTTTCGCGAAATATTCAGGGTTGCAAGATTTTCACTTAGCAAATTTTGTTAGTATCCTAGATTTAACCAAATATTGTATCGTTAAATTATTTGTAAAATTTGTTCATAAACGCTGAACTTTAGTTTTCAGGTGATTATTAATTTCAAAAAATTAATGCTTTTTTGAATATTTATTGCTTCAAGTAAATTTTAGGTTAAAAATCTTTGAATCGAGGTGCTTTTAATGCCAAAGTTAATGCTTTATCGCCAAATTTTTATCACTAAAATTTTTATCACTGGTAAGATGTTACGCCAAAATACCGCTTTTACGCTGAAATTGCGCTATTATGCCAAAAAAAAATATGGCCTTTACACGAATCTATATCGCTTTATAGTAAAATTTTACCACTATTATGTCAACTTTTTGTTGGTTTTTACGCCACATATTATGCCAACATTGCGCAAAATATATCTTTATTTCACCAAATTATTTATAAAAGTACACCAAATTAAATCGCTTTAATCACGCCAAAATATTGTGCGGAAATTATTTTGCTAAGTCAAAAAAAAATGTATCTTTTAAACAAGGATAATAATCGCTGTTATTATTAGTTTTCGATACGATAAAATTTCGCCAAAGTTATTCTCTAATTCGCTCCTTTTTTTTTTTTTTTGTTATGTCAAAAAATATAGTCAAATGTTCTGTACAAAGCCGAAAGAAAATTAAAATTTCCAAAAATAAAAAGGGGAAAAAACAGGATAGATATTTGTCAGTGTTTCCTTCCTCTGTGTTGGAAACAAACATTTTATCTCATGCTGAAATCATAAAAATATTTGCGAACTGTCACGCTTGTGACATATATAGCCACAGCATTCTTAATTATTAAGGAAATGTTCAAAAATACATTTCAGTAATATTAATTTATTTAATTATTCACCATTTAAATTGAAAGAAAAGTAACATTCTAAAAATTTATCACCTGGAATATTCCAGGCTAATTACCGTGGGTCAAACACTTTCCCCGTTATACTAAAATTAACTTTAAAACGGAAATTTTACGTTTGAATAAAAATGAGCTATTAATCAAAAAAATACGGAGATAAATTGTTAGTTCCAAATTTCAGGGAAACTTGCTTAAAATTGTCCTTATCAGTGGCCAACGTACGTTGTAAGAATAAGTTTGGAAGTAATCAATAATTTAGTGGAATGCTTATTTAAAGAATATAATTTCTGTTCTTATTTACTGCAAATAAGAATTCTACAAATAATAATATAATCACAGTAACAAAAAATAGTCATTATATTGTTTGGAAAATGAAGCTACGAATTTCTCTAATTTTATATTATTGCAACCCTAAAGAACATTGGGAAATATTCAGGGTTGTAAGATTGCCGACTTCCTCAGGTACAGTATCCTAGATTTTAACCCATAATTCTATCATTATCCATACGAAAACGTCAGATGGGTTATAAAAGGAAGCCAGCCAATATGTACGAAAATAGCATAAATTGAATAACTAAACGATGTGTAAAGAGTTATCAAAATTTGATAATTAGTAGGATCCTAAAGAAGCTATGATAAGTATAATGCTTTTAATGAAGGAAACTTATTCTTACCAAATAATAATAATCCACATCAAACTGTTATGAAAATATATTTTTGTATAAAATTAGTTTATGTATTTTTGCATCAAATATAATAAGATTCATGATCTACTTTCATTGTTATTAAAATATTATTCCTCTTTTCTTATTTAGGTGACTTGAAGTTATATAACAGTCGATTAAGATTTACTGTATAATTAAATTAGACATTTCTAAAGAGTTCAATCAATTCATAAAATTCAATTTCATAAAAAAATCTGATTTTATCTTTCTTATGAGATATGTTTACCAATTATAAAATTAGTTTTTATTAATTACTATTCAAACTATTAAATATGTGATTTCTGTTTTGTACTTTTAAACAAAACAACTTTAAAACAATTTAAATGTCAAAGTACTTTAAAACAAGAAACAGGAATAATATGGTGTGAATTAATTAAAGTTTTAAATAAAATTGTCTATAGCAATATAATTTTGGGAAAAAAAATAGCCAAACAAAAATTAAAATTATAAAAGCTAGCAAATTATATACGAAATTATTTTTAAAATTAAAATATTTTTTTACAAAGTTGTCAGATCTTACAACTACATTTTTTCTTCAAAGAAAATTAACATTGATAATTTTCTCAAATAAAAAAAAGTAATAAATAACAATATATTTTAAACTAAATACAAATGACATCTTTAAATGTTTTTAAATGTTGATTTAAATATTGTGATGTGTTCATCTGTAGAATATATTTTACTTAAATTACTTGAAAATGAAAAACGAAACACAATTATGAATTATAAATAATACAATCTTAAAAACATGAAAAGTTGAGGATTTATAAATTACAAAAGAATTACTTCATTAAAAAATAACAAATAAAATGCTTTAAACAATGTTCATTAATTTAGTAAACATTTAACATTGTCTAAAAGAGTTTTTAAATCATTAACACATGTATAATTGGTTTTTCTTTTGAATGAAAAAATACTTAATTAACAGAAAAAAAGTTGTCTAGACATTTCTTAAACAAAAATAATCAGTAGTTTACATTTAAAAAAGATGCCTAGTTTTCTCAAGAGACATATGACTGTTTGATTATTCAAGAACTATGGAAATGAAACTGTATAATTGATGAAGTTTGTGTGAAAGCAAGAACTACACACTAAATAATTAACCTGAGATTTAAATGAAAAAAAAATTATTTTTAGTAAAAACGGAAGTTTTGTATTTAAATATTCATCTAGTAATAACCATTAAGATATTATAATTAATCTAAACTCAGTAAGAAAATGCAGGACTAAAATTACAAAGTGCATAATAACTTTATTTGTATTTGCTACTATTTATTTAATAATAAATTCTGAATTTAATTTAAATTTATTCAGATGAAGATTGAAAAATATACTGATTTTTTATTAGTTTTGCAACAATAAATCATAATTCATCATGTTTTAAATATTTTTTATTAAAATTACTCTAATAAAAATGTCATAAAAAAGACATGCTCTGCTACTTTTTACGAAAATATTTTCGTATAAAACTATATATGCATTTTTATACAAAATATAAAGCAGTTTGAATTATTTAATGATAGTAATTTATCATTATACAGCATTATTATATAAAAAATAAAAACAAAAATTAAAAGAAAGTAATACTTTATAAAGACAAATTTGTCTAATCAATTATTCTTTTGTCTCAAAGTAATTGTGCCTTTATAAAGCATTACTATATAAGAAAGTAAAAATTAATACTTTAAAAGTAAAATTAAAAGTAATGCTATAAAGTAAAAAGTAAAAAGAAATGCTATAAAGACAAATTATTTCATTAAAGGAATCCAACTATTTATATTTTGATATAAAAGATGATAGAATATAGGAAGTTACTAGGATTATTATTTCCCATTTTTAAATGTGTCGATGAATTGGTAATTGATTTCGAATTTTTAATGAATTGGTAATTTATTGATAATGAATTTTGCTCAATAAGTATGGAGAAAGAGTTTGAATATATCTCTTGAATAAGCCGAGTTCAAAGAAATTAAAATGAAAATTAGAAAACCCCATAGGATTTGAAGGGTTGGATATTAATTTCAAGATGTTGGATCACAAATTAAAACTTTGTATCCTATGAAGTAGAGTATCACTATAAAATATATAAATATATATCCACCATAAAAATACATACCATTTTCTACAACTGATGCGCCAAACGAGAAAAATCTTTAGTATTTAATAGTTGGGTTTATAACGGGTTTAAAACTTTTTCATTTCTTTAATATAAGTTAATTTTGTAAAGGTTTGTTTCTAGAAAAATATTTGTATTATACATTGAACACATCATTACTTCAACAGCAAATTTTCGCAAATTTGAAACAAGTTTGATGTAATTAGGTTTTTTTTTGTTGTTGCTATAGATATGTGCATTAAAATATAAATATTGTGTGATAAATTACATTTAACTAAAATTTTACTTCCAGTATTTCATATCTCGAATTCAGAAATTTGTTTACCCAAACGAGTATGAATATAAACCTATAATTTCATTTGCCCTAAACTTGGTAGTTTATATCCGTTTAGAGAACGTATTGTTTCCAAAATTCCTTTCAAAATCAAGACTTATGGTGCCATAAAAATAAATGAGGGTAATTGTATCAACTTGTTTATTTTACCGTCAATGCTTAGAAAGTTAACTAGTAAAGACTGGCTTATATATAAATAAAGTACGAAATAGTGGGACATAATGATATTTAATTCATATATATTTATTTCTAGAATAATTATGTATATTACCCAGACAAATTTCAAAAATATTATATGTGCCAAAACATAAGATAATGCTTTTTATTTTGTATTTTGCAACAGTTTGAAATTTTGTTTATTGTCTCCATTTTCTATATTTTTCTACAACTGCAATTAAATATGAGACAATAAATCTCTTTGTTAGAAAAATTCACAAAAAAAAGATAAATGTGCTTGAGACACATTATGTATAATTTAAAGCATTTAGTTAAATCCGTCGCATTGTTACAATTTGCAGGAATAAATTTAAATAAACTAAATAAAATTTATAAAGAGAGCAGAATAATGTATAAATTTTGAATATACTATTTACAAAAATTGCAAAGGAGTTTGAAGGAGTTTAATTTCGAAAAGTCTCATAACATTAACGTAAGCAAAATGTAAGAAGCACAGAATAATTAAAATTAAAATTATGATTGAATCCACGTCTCTATTGTACCACAACAGGAAAATAAGGTAACAAAATACCAAAATATATTAAAATAAAATTGAATACAAAATAATACGATAAAATAGAATTAAATGAAAATTAATACAATAAAATACAGTTACACATGCAGTAAAATAAACATGCACACAAAAAAAAAAAAAAAAAAAACCTGGAATTTTACCATTGCAGCATTGTTAATTCCTTACAATTATAATAATTTATATAAATAGCTTTAATTACTTCGTGCAGTATTGCTATTTTTCCTTTTAATTAAAGAACCAAATTAATCCCATATAAGATTATTATCTTATTAAATAATTTTAAGTTATAATTTAAACATAACATTTTAATGTCTCAATTTTGAATTACACTTGACTCATAGCTTTGGGAAAACGTGTGACATAAGAGGGAAGGTGGATACAACTTTTATGTGTTGTCAGAATGTTTTGGGGTCACTTTGCCAAAAACGTGGAGATTGATTTTGACAACATGTGTAAAGCGTCTTCCATCGATAGTCAGTCTGTCTGGTGGTAGTGTTATAGATTTTCCCCTTATATTGGACGCAAATGTAAGCAGTCACTCATAAATGCCCACCCTGGCAGTCATGCTTCACCTTCTTTGCCTGTCGGTGTAATGTTCGTGGGATAGTCACTTAAATGGAATGTCATACCGATCAAACTTTAAAAAAAAATGAGCTCAGGTCATATGAAAAAGGTCAATTTTTGAGGCAATGTGTCTCCATTCAATTTAAAGTGTTACATATTGTCCTTTATTGGACCAGCCTCAAGACAATGCATTTTTAAAACTGTGTGTTCCGCTATCACAATCTTATAAGAAAAATAATTTCACCAAAAAAAATATATATATATATATTATCAATAATTTTTAAATGAATATTTAATTTATTTTCAAACTTAATAAAACATTTTCAAAATGATAATTATTGGAAATTAAAAATACAGAATATTCTAATATAAAAACAGGAACTTATATAAAATAATATTTATAAATAAAAGTTGTTTAGAAATTATAATTTTAGGATATAAAAACAAAACTAAACGAATTATGAATTCAAATTGATGCAAAATTGATTGAGTACAAAATTGTTTCACATTTTAGTTTTAAAATATTTATAAATAGTTTTTAAAATACTTACGCAGAAATACGAAGAATTGCAAATACATCATTCTTCTTCTAAATTTAGTTTCACATAAAAGAACTTCAAAAAATAAAATCCAATTTTAAGATGAAAAGGCTCAATCAAAGACTTGTTAAAATATAATTTAAAAACTGAAAATGTATTGAGATTTTAAATCATACTTTAAATTCTAAGAGACATTTTTACAGAGTAAAACTGCTTATGAGAAAATATTAAAACGTTTTATTTTAAATACTGAATTTAATCAGCGATGTGCCCTGTTATATATATTTTTAGTCTTTTGTTTACTTTCTTAATGCGTTGTCATGAAAACCCTGAGGACACAGTTAAATGTTCTGTGAAAGAACAGAAAATCGCGGAAAAGAAAAGCAGATTATAAAATACCACTAAAGAGAGCGGAACAAGGTGAAACTTCTGCACAAAAAGTAATTTGATGTTTTTAAAAGTCACTAGGCAGAAGATATTTTTATCTTCCCCTGGTAGCGAGCGTAACTATATTGAGCGAAAGTAATTGTCTTTAATACCAGGGACGCATTATAGAAGACAGTAGAAAAAAAGTCATTAAAAGATTAAAGGACACTAAGAGGGTTTAGCAACTGCCAACTGCTATAGTCAAGACCGTAGAAAGTTTTAGTTTTAGTGGCAATAACTGAAGGTAAATAACCTTATTATTTCTTCTGTATTAAAAAAATTATAAAACTTTTTAAAATCGTTTAACTTTTGTGATAAAAAATTCGGTATAACTTGAAATGACAGGGGCATATCAAATATAAATTATTTCAGAATTAAACTACTATATTTAATAATATTTTAGTGAAATGAAAAAGCAATATCGAACTAACACAATGTTGGACAACTATTTGAAAAAAAAATATATAGAATAGACAAAACATTTAGAAATTACTTATGATAATAACAACAACAAAAACACTGTTACTGATTCAACGATGTAAATTTTAAGTAATTTAGAATGCATAAATTAATTAGAACTAATTAATAACGTAACATTAATAATAGAAAAATAACTAATAATAATAATGGAACTAATAATAATAATAGAACTAATAACGACAGTAGAATTAATAAGGATAATATCTAATAATAGAACTAATTAATAAAAAAAATTAACATATTTTATGTGTGTGGGTGCAAAATATATAGAAATTACTTACGATAATAACAAAAAAAAAAATGTTACGAAGAATTCAACGATATGAATTTTAAATACTTTAAAATGCATAAGTTAATTAGAATTAATTAAATAGCTGAGAAACAAAATAGATGTCTTGAATAGTTTCCTATAAAATGAAAGAACTGAAATCTAAGAAAGTATAATTAGAAATTTATTTTTAATTAAGAAAATATATATATCATTAAATATTTATGCTGATCGTATTTCTTATATGAATTTATATATGTATGCAAAATAATTTATTCGAATTAAAAACGAATATGAAAGTATGAAAGTTTTCTTGAAATGTTAATTACATATATCTTCTTATTTACTGAAAATCTATCAAAAATTAATAAAGATAATTTATGAAGAATTTGTTTTGTTATGAAGGTGATTTTACTAAACTCGTTTTCATATAATCTTCAAAAATTCAATAATAAATTTTACATTGCATTATTTTTAAATTTTTCATGTAAAACATTTTGATTGAATTACCTTAAAATAAAAAAACGGACATTTATTTCATCAATAGTAATACAATGACCTAAATTTTTAATTTCTTTTTATAGGACAATGCAGTCTTAGTAAAATATAATGAATATTTTCTAATTATCTAAAAACTAATTGTAGGGTTATAAACCAATATTCAAAATAGATCGTATTACAAATTTAATAAAAAAAATAGTAAGATAACCTTTCATTACAGTAAATCTATATCCTACATAATGAATATGAATAATGAATAATTATTTCAGATTGTTAACGCAAGAAATTTCAAAACATAATTTGAAAGAATTAATATGGTGTTACTAGTAAACTTTCAAACTTGTAATGATTGAGAAGAATGACATTCTGCATAAGATATCAAGTACCGAGAACAACATCCTTAATAAAATGGGAAAACATATTTTTCATCCACGTCGGAAATAACCTACTTCGGAAAGCGCATCCAGAATCATTTTTTTATCTTCCTTAACTTCATTTAGATTTGTTGAATTTTTCGCTATGGGCTCACACTCAGCCTTCTGTGCTTTTACTATTGTTTTATCCCTTTCAAGGGGAAAAATTTTGTTGGCACTAAGTTCTACATTTTTAATTTAAAAGACCATCGTTTTGGTGATTGCATGATGCTGTTCAGCTACAAAACAAACTACTTGAATTTTACATCTCCAAAATCATAAAATAAAAAACTGTAATCGAATGTAGAAAAAATAAAGCAAAGTGTCTGTAGCAATTTTGTATTAAAAATCACATTTTTAAACCTCAATAACATCACTCTATCATTGCACTTCATATTAGTAGGATTGAAATACTCCGCAAGCTTGTGCATTGGTGAAACTACACACACATGATACAATAATTCCATTCAAATAATGAAATAATAATATATTTTAATTTTGTTATTGGGGCATAAATACATCTATGTTACACAGAACAAATTGTTAACATGTATCTGCAAATAATATTACCATAAAGAGTTATTACATACACTATATAATTTGATTATATATTATTACAATACAAAAGAGATAAGTTTTAACTAACTAAGTTGTAACGTGTTCGTATAATTACGCAAAAATAGATAGACAAGCAGGTAAAATTTCATTATCAAGCGCACAAATTTTCACAGCATTTTGTCTCTGATTTCGGAATTTTACA
Organism: Caerostris extrusa; assembly: GCA_021605095.1. NCBI lineage: Eukaryota > Metazoa > Arthropoda > Arachnida > Araneae > Araneidae > Caerostris > Caerostris extrusa. The sequence goes on along the minus strand of BPLR01000389.1, from coordinate 11,453 downwards.
GAATCTTTGATTTCGGAATTTGTATGCCTTTAGTGGGACTACCAATTAAATTAAATTAAAACCCTAATCACTTACTACTGTGCCCAAAAGTAGACCAATTATTTTTTTCAAAAACTCTTTATTTATTTTTCAAATTTACTTCATCGCCTTCAAAGTTATCTCCTCCGGACACAATGCACTTATGCCAACTTTTTTTTTTAAATCCTCAATGAATGCTAAAAGTCATCGGCGGGGATGGCCTTCAAAGCACGCGGCGAATCACGTTGAATCTCTTCAATCAACTCAAAACGGGGTCCCAGGAGTAGTTTTTTGAGTATAGGGAATAGCCAAAAAGTCGCACGGTGTGAGTACAGTGGTTGTGAAATGATATGGGTTTCTTTTTTGGCAAAAAATCACGAAGAATCAAGGCAGTGTGAGCTGGAGCATTCAGTGGTTTCGGTACTAATCGAGATTTGACGCTTTTGAGACCTAAAATGGAATTGACCGATCCTTTTGAAATTCCAACATCAGCAGCAAAGCATAAGCGTAATTGTAAATCGACGGTTTGCAAGCACCAAATCTTTAATTTTTGAACGTGAGCTTCGTCGGTTGATATTGGTGGCCGACCAGAGGGCTCTTCGTCTTCAACGCGCTCTCTGCCTTCTTTGAACTGCTTATACTACTTCTAAACATTTCTTTCCGATATAGGAATGCGCACCGGATGCCTTCTGCAACATTCTATATGTTTCCGCTAACTTTCTGTAAGTGCTTTGCTCAATTAATCAGTTTTATCGCCGGAATCAGTTTTAGTATCTCACAAAGCCAAGCTTAACTCAAACACTAAGGAATATGTTGATGTCAAATTTCACACAGATGTCAAAGACAGTTCCAGCTACTTAAAAAAAAGAAAAAAAATTGAAATTCCATAAAAGCCGGGAATTTTAAATTGAAAATTGGTCTTACCTTTCGGACACAGTAGTACATGCCCGCTCTAAAAGAACTCTTCAGAACGTCTGGCTATTCGATTGGGCATCAACGCGATCAGAAACGCGATCGAATCCAAAGATAAGACAGCATGGGTTTTTCTTTATGCAGCCATGACCATCATTGCCGGTAGGGAACTACTTCTCTGATATTTAATGCAGGTTCATATAGATAAATACCACACAGTCGCCGATACAACTTCTTGATCCAAAACCAACCCTTCTTGTTTCGAATCTTCCATCTCTTTATGACAAAGTCTATATCGTCTAGATATCCTTTCCATTCTCCTGTGATTGAGTCGTTTTTTGCTTTTTTATATTCAAGTCGATTTCATCTCTCCAAATCTCTGCCTGTATCGTGTTTCTATTTCCAAATTGTACTTATATCCACATTCTAACGCATCTCATTGGCTGGCTATAATTCTGACAAAAGCAGACAGAGAGCCGGAGGAACTGGGCCCGTAGGTGACAATAAGTCTCTTTTTATTTTTTAAAACGCATTATAAGAAAATTTGAGTAGTTTTATTAAGTTTTTGTATTTTAGAAATGCATTGTGTGCAATTACAGTTCAAAATGCATTTTTCTAAAAATGTGTTGAGTCAATCTTAAGGTTTCGTTGATGTAAAACTCCATAAATTATTTCATGTTTTGTAAATCAATTTATTTTATAACATCATTTTTATTCATTTATAGTAGATTTATACAACAAAATATCGAAAACGCGATAAAAGATTCCACACATTTTATCTATTCTTTCATTGGCGAAAATTTGATTGATATACAAGGTAAATGTTAACTACATTTCAAACTTATAATTTATTGAAGTAAATTAAAAAAATAAAATAAATTTTCTATAAATTTTGCAGTGCCACAACTATACCCATATCTGTAAAACGAAATACAAATTAATGCATTTATTATTACATAAATGAATAACGCCATGTGCTCTAAATTACGTTTACTCTTCTTCAATTGTATTTTTATTTCTAATAGCACCTTGTTTTATAGAAAGTAAAGGAAATCTGAGATTTACCTGTAGCCAATAACAAATTTTTGGCAAAAAAAAAAAAAAAGTTTTGGTGGCTTTCAAACACCGACATAAGAATCAAATTAAGGACAGGCCCAAGAGAACACTTTCCTGGAGTCGCAAAACGAGAACAACTCTGAGGGCTCCCGAGAGAATCCACGCCATCAACCAAGTTTTTCTCGAGCAACTAATATGATGACAAAAACAGAAATGGAATGTCCATGGGATTAACTCAGAAACGACAAAAGTCCTATTGGTACCTCATGGAATTTCTCGAACAATTAGTCACCCCCAAACAGTGGACTCACTTGTCAGAAAAGGTATAGTGAATATTGGAAGATGAGTTTGAATTTGTCCATGAAATCATTTTACTGGAATCGCCAAGCAGGAAAATTTTTAAAAATATATGTACATTTATTAGCAATAAAATATGCTAGTACTAAAATATATATATATATATCGATTTTTTTGGCCATTTTAACTTGTATAGATTATCAATAAAATTTTTATTATTTGATAAGTTGCAAAAGGAGAACAATGCAGAAAGTTTTGAAACTGAAAAATAGGAAGAAATATTTGGTGCCAGTTTGTTTCCAAACAAGTCAAATAGAAACAATTTATTGTCTTCTTCATGACCAAAACAGCACAATGTCTCTAAGGAGTCATCTACATAAATTCTACGGAATTTCTGGTATTTGAGAATCGATGAAATCTATTTATTTTAGTTTAATCGTGCTTCCAGTAATGTCACTTACGATTCTTCTTTCCGCACAACGGACCTTTTTACCATGAGCTTTGTTTACTCATGCATTCTAAAAATTTTCCGAAATAATTAAGGAATCTTTTTGAGCTACTTGATCTTAATCTTTGAGATTTTTTTACAGTCTAATAGACCGCATAATTGTTGTACATTAAATAAAGTTACAAAGCTAAAAAGAATTACAATTATCTGTTAAAACTTTCTTTTATGTCATTAACGTAATTTTTTAGAGTCAGGATATTTACTTCTAAATTACTAACTATATTACTATTAACAACAACATTTATTGTATTACATTGTCTTTTGGAATGAAGATTGTTGTATCCCTCACATCCTGCATCATCACAAGTACAATTCTTAATGAGCCATTACTGATTTGCGTTTCTTGTAAGATTCCTGTTCATTCCATCCTGTTACATCTTTTGCAAAATTTCTGAAGGTATTGTTTTTCCCTATGGGAAGAGATATAGCACGTTTGTTCCCAGGGATAAGTGATGTATATTCTTTAACAAGTGCATAATAACAACATATCACTCAAATCTGGCAGCAGATAAGCAGTATCGTGGATATTTATTCTACATGCAATTTGTGTTTTGTTTTAAAGAGAGCAACCTGTCAGTCAAATCTGACAACAGATAATCAGTGCCATGGATAATGACATCATGAAATTAACAATTGTTTGGATATGGACTATGTCATGAGTTGATGTATTATTAGTGATTAGTGATTCACCATGGTGTGAGGAAGTGTCCACTCCAATAAGAAGTAAAGGAACTTACTTCCTTCTTAGCGGATTTTCTAAAAAGGTATTCTGCGACGAAAAGAAAAGAAGTGTTGTTTTTCCCTTTTTTCTGTAAAGTGACTAAACAGACCGGAGTTTCAGCCTGCTTACAAAGTGAGTTCCTTGTGGTTTCGTGTATCACGACTGAGTGATAATTAAGGTCTGTCGCAGATCTGGTGAAATAGATTCGTTGTAGACTCGAAAACTCTGAAAATCTCCTTCCTTAGTGTGAACTGCACTTGTGAATCTTTTGATATTTTTAATATTAATTTTTTCGTAAATAATAGTTTGTAATAGCCAAGAGTTTTAGATATATATACATATATATTTAAAAATTATCTTTGTGTTAATTAATACAAAACAATGCATAACTTTGTAAGACTACTTATGAATCAGCTAATATAGTTTCATCATTTTCTTCTGTTTCTCAGGCATCCACAATTTTATTTTCGTTTCTTGAGAAACATAGTCATGAAAACAGTCAAAGGCAACATGCATAGGTACCACAAATTCCCAAGAAACATCTTCATTGCATACTTTAAAATTTCACAGGTGTTAGTTTATTTTTTTTTATATATATATTAAAAGTTGAAAATCCTTTCTTGGCCAAAAGAAACAGATGCTGATTGAAACCAGCTGTTAACATGCCATATATTAACAAAAGAGCAAATATAGCCTGATGTTTTCGTTAGGAATGTTTAAATGTATACCTTAATAAATATATTTTTAATGTATAAATTTCTTTTCCCGTCCATTGAACTTCCAGAGTTCTAAAGCGAATTTCTCTTTTGTGAAAAATATCCTCCAATCTGGAATTCTTCAAATAACTCCATCTATGGTATATTTGATATTACTTTTATCGATTGAGCTCTACGAATTTTTAAATCATTTGAGTGGAGCTTGCCAAACCCCTCTTGAAACCCTAACTTACTTAATAGCAATTGTCTCAAACGTGACATGACATGATGACATCAAGCCATCCAGAACTTTTCTTGGTTCAGTGTTTGATCAATAAGAACACAAGTTCCTCCTCATAAACTTGTGTTTATGAAGTTGTGTTTCAAAACTCAAACATTTTAGTTGGTCAATATTTCCCCAGGATTCTAGTGATTCATGAGTATCATTATGATGATGTTGAAGATTATTGAGCTCAATGACGACCCCGCCCGGGGCCTCATCTCTGGTGGTGACAAACATAAAAGAATGAAAACATTGGCAATGCCCAGATATTAAAGGAAATCGTGAAAATTGAAAAAGTCCAACACTTCAGGATTGAGTTTAGGGAATATTGAGCAGGATATTCCTAGGTGTTTTAAAATTCGATTGCGGTTCATATTGTCTCGATCTCTGAATGGCCAGATGTTGGTGGTTGTCAATATTATTGAAGAATATTTCTGAAAGTTTTTTCCCGTACTTTTGGAAAGGTAGCAGAGAGATAGCTCTTTGAATATCAACGTTGCTCATGAACCAGTTGGCATTCGTTATTTTTCTAATAGTCATATTTTGTTGAACTTCCAAGATTTTAGCATTATAATTGGCAGCATAGGCCCATACCGGACAATCATAGGTGAAGAGAGGGTGAATCATATAGGTGAATGATTGTGCATGATTTAGTGCATGATTGTTTAACTGGCTAAGAAAAGACCTAAAAAAAATTTCATCCAAGTGAACATCTTAAGAAAAATAAGTTGAGAAATCGTTTTTTAAATCTTAATCTCTATTTTCTGCTTTTTACTCTAAAATGCTGAATAGATTTGCTTACACTGCAATTAGATGGGATTTCCTTCTACGCTTTTAAGTATTATAAAAAACAATGAATACTTTACAACACACTTATTGTCTAGAATATTTTTACCTAACTTTTATTTGTTTAAATAGTGAATTTTTAGTATTGCTCATGTTCTTAAATTTCTTGAAAAGAACTCTTTAGTTTTAATGTGCCCGCCTGTCTTCATTTTTTTTTTCTTCTAAATTCCCAAATACGCCCTTTCGTCTTTGGGAAAGTCCTCTTGAAATTTGTTCATATCAAGAGAATTATTGGGAGTAATAGCAAAACAAATCTTTTATAGACATCTCTACACCAATATTCTTTTTTTTTTTTTTAAACTTGAAAGTTTGGTTTTATTTTTATTATCCAAATGTTTTTCATTTTCTTTTTAAAAGACTTTCAATAATATCTGTAAATTTCTTTTTTAATATTGTTCAAATTTTAGAATATTTTTAAACATGAAGCGCACACTAGTAGTGTAGTAAGTGGAATCAAATATTTAAGTTTATTTCATTTTTGTAACATAAAATAAATGCGGAAAAATTCACTTTTAGACGGCAACAATTTTTGACGCAATGATTTTAAACATATCAACAAAATAATATATCAGTAGATTTGTTAAAATTGACTGTTGCCATTAATAAAAAGAGTTGCAAAATAAAGAATTTATTATTTTGATAATAATGTTTCACTATTATGATATTTAAATCACTTTTAATTGTGCCACGTATAAACTTAAAGAATCAAGCATCGCAACAATAAATAAATATAATAAAAATAAATAAGTTAAGATACAAGCAAAAACTATTAGATAAATAATCTAAATCATCATCTAGATAAGTAAGTTGCATATAGCTCTGGTTAGCTCACACTGAAAAATATGGACAATAGCGTTAGACATAACACTCTGTTATAACACTATCTAGACATAACATCGTTAGGAAAGCTGAGTGTGAGTTGATTTTTAAGTAGTGGGATATGAAAACAAAGAGAAATGTACCATCCTACTTCTTATCGCATTTCATTTTCATTGTAAATTTCCATTTGAAATTCAGCTATACTAAAAAATGTTACAAATTCAATTACGAAAACAACTGTTTGAAAAAATTGCAGAATTTTGCAATCTATGATCAGTTAAAAAATGAAATTGTAAAAGAAAGAAAAGTGATTTTAATCAATTGTAAAAAATGCAACATTCATGTTAATATTTTTATTACTTTTATTTTTTATCCCCGCCAAATTATTATTTAAAAAACCTTGACAAGTTGTTTAACACATGCCTTGAACGTCATACAATATTTAATGAAAAATATACAACTTATATATAGTGCATTCAAGCTTATTTTGTACATTTTTATCTAAAAACCGAAGAAATGAAGTCAATTGAATTCTAATTATAAAAAATGTAAATTTAACATTTAATTTAGTATATGAGAATTTAATAAATATTCTGTGTTGGTGTTATTAATAATATTTCTTTATTACTAGTTTATAAAACATTCTTTTTGAAAAAAATCTTCTTCTTTTCTTTAAGAATCTCCTTTTGTTTAAAACTATTCAAGAAAAATCTTATAGTTAACAAAAGTAAAAATCCTGAGCGTATTTCTTATTTCTGCCGGTGTTGTTTCCTATTCCTGGACAAATGAGAGACGTAAATGAAAAGAAAGGAACATAAACAAAAACACGCAAAAAGGAGGTGCATTACACTGCAGTAAAAGCCGTAACTTTAGACAAAAAGGGAAAGAAAGCAAAACAGAAATGTTGCATATTCCTTTATTTGTCCCATTTAAAGCATAGACAAACAAAGAGAAAATACTAAAGAAAAAAAGTTACATCCAAATTTGAATGAAAAGTCAAAATTTATGACACTTCAAAAGGCAAATGTTGGTATGCAAAGATTGTTTCCACTAACGCACAAAAAGAAATTTCATTTTTCTTCCAAACTTTTTCGCCACACACTATCACGAAGAACTATATATACATATCTATATATCTATATATGTCTGCGCGCCTGGATAGATGCCTCCTAAGACGAAGTACGGCTTTGCCCGTGCACGGCAAACTGAAATGTTGAAAGCAGATGCACTTTGAAAAGACCCTAAATTCCCCTTTATGTTTTTGTTTCCGTTTTTTTTTTTTTTTTATTTTTTTTTTTTTTGTTTATTTTTGATTATTCAGAAAATATAAACGAACGACTGTAGCTAACGTCAATGTTTCTCTTTTATTTCTGCCACCCTCTTTTTCTTCATTTTCTCTTTTGACAATGACAGCAGACTGGACACAGCTGCTGAAAACAATGGTGGAAAAATATCTCCAGGAGACCTTATCAAATGCAGCACAGTAGCTATCAATCCTTGAAAAAAAAAATCCTTTAATAATAAAGAAGATGAAGTCTCACAAAACGCTCGATAATATTCACAAACCTAGACTTTCGTAATGAAGAGATACTTTTTTTAAAGAGTTTTTGAACAAATGCTTCTTTCTTAATTTTCTTTTATCTGGAATAGTGGGAAACATAAACATGTGTGTTCATTTGTAGCAATATTTATTGTTAAGTGAAAATTATGTACCTTTTACGAGGCTCTAAAATGTGTCTGTACTACAATTAGTTTTAAAAATCTTCAATAATGGTTCATTTTATTACAATTCGTTACAAAAATGCTATAAAATTTGAAAGGGTCCTCCTAAATCTTTGTGCTTTGTGAAAATTGTCTCCTTTACGATAAGATTATAAACATTTTGTATATGGGTTTATCATTAAAAATATATTCACACACAAGAGGTCAAAATTATTTGCCAACTATTCAAAACAATATTTATTCAAACATTACAGCTGCGCATCTTAAGATATATAATTATAGATTAATGAGGTTTCCACTGTAACGGAAAACTCAATACCCAGGTTTGCATAGGATGCGTAGAAATTATTTCCTCTCCTGTGAGTAGTCTGTAGGCCTATTGAAACTTTTCTCTTAACACTGCAGGATATTCCTCGACAATGCAAGAACCTGTTATTTTTTAGCCACCATTCTCTGTGCTGACATGTTGCTCAGTTCCCCTTTTGTTTCTTATTCTCTGGGTAGTTGAATATTTTTCTGATTTATTTGAGCCAAAATTGAAATGAAGTCAGCTGCATTACTTAATTAGTAATTAAAGATTTAACATGTAATTTAGTTTATAAGAATATAATACATATTCTGTGTTGAAGTGTATATAATAAAATTTATTTTAGTATTAGTTTATTAACATTCTTTGAAATAAATTGCCTTTCATTCTTTTTTTTTTTTTTTTTTTCTTGTGCAGAGGAAAAAGTTGAGAATCTCCTTTTGTTTAAAACTAATTAAAAAAAAAAATCTTATATACCAAAATTCGGAAGAGCACGTGTTTTTATTTCCAGTGGTGTTGTTCACCATCCTTTGACAAATGAGAGACGTAAATGAAAAAAAAAGAAAGAAACATAAACAAAATACATATGTGAGGTTTTTTTGTCCTATTTTAGAGCATAGACGCCAAACAAAGATAAAATACTAGAACGTAAAAAAAAAAAAAAGTTACACCAAAAAAGAATAAAAAGTCAAAATTTAAAGACAGTGTACAGTAGGAAAAGTTGGTATGCAAAGGTTGTTTCCAGTAACGCACAAAAGAAATTTCATTTTTCTTCTTAATTTTTTTTCGCCACACTATCACGAAGAGCTATCTATCTATCTATACATCTATATACGTCTGCGCGCCTGGATAGATGCCTCCAAAGAAGGTGGTACGCTTTGGACGTGCACGGCGAACTGAAATGCTGAAAGCAGATGCACTTCGAAAAAGACCCTGTATTTCCGCTTTGTGTTTTCTTTTACTCTTTTGCTTTACTGTTTTTGATTATTCAGTAATATAAACGAACGGCTGTAGCTAACGTCAATGTTTTTCTTTATTTCTGCCCCCTCTCCCTCTTTTTCTTGTTTCACTCTTTGCTCGATGACAGCGAGGAGTGGACACAGCTGCTGAAAAACAATGGTGGAAAATATTCAGAGACCTTATCAAATACAGCGCAGTAGCGATCAATCCTCGGTAAAAAGAAACCTTAATAATAAAGAAGATGAAGTCTCTTGTTATAAAAACGCTCGATAAATATTCTACAACCCAGACTTGGTAATGAAGAGATACTTATTTTAAAAAGGTTTTTGAAGCGAATGTTTGTCTTAATTTTCTTTTTATCTTTGGTCAAAGAGCCAGAAGAAGTATCATAAGTTTTAGTTCATTTGTATCAATATTTTGTTTTAAATTTGTAGTTGCACCTGCTTACATGGAACCTGATGTCTGTACTATGAATAGTTTTTAAAACTTTCGATAATGATGATGAACGTTAAACCTGTAATAGTTTACAAAATGCTAATAAAAGTACTGCTAAACAAAAAATACTAGAAGAAGATTACATCAACTTTTTGGTGACTTTTAGAAATTTGATACTACTCTTTTATAATAAGATTGTAAATATTTGTGTACGGATTAATCATTTAAAAAATATGTACATTAAGTGGTCAAAAATTATTCCTTAACAATTTAAAATAAATGTTATTCTAAACATTACAGCTGCAATCATTTCAGGGAAACTGATAAATAATTTATGGCAGTTTCTCCAAACACAAGCGCTTTGTTTACAAGCGATTTATATAAACTTTTATATATATTTAAACATTTATGAACTGGAATTTCTAATGAACAATAACAGGACAAAGAAAGTAATATTTTTTAAACTTTTATTATTTATATAAACTTTTATATATATATTTAAACATTTATGATCTGGGAATATACCCCTCTAATGAACAATAACAGGACAGAGAAAGTAATATTTTGTCATAGAAAGACACAGCACACAAAAACCCAAGCTGTAATGCATAATTTTTGTAGTGAAGAATTTTCTAAACTTATATGTATTTAAACTTTTATTATTTATATAAACTTTTATATATATATTTAAACATTTATGATCTGGGAATATACCATCTAATGAACAATAAATAGGACAGAGAAAGTAATATTTTATCATAGAAAGACACAAGCACACACACACCTAAGCTGTAATGCATAATTTTTGTAGTGAACAATTTTTTAAACTTATATGTATTTAAACTTTTAATATTTATATAAACTTTTATATATATTTAAACATTTATGATTTGGAATATATACCCTCTAATGAACAATAACGGGACAGAGAAAGTAATATTTTTTTATCATAGAAAGAAGCAAAGAAACATGTTTGATCAATTCTGAATAATAGTCCCACATAAAATTGATAATTGTGTAATGCAGGAGAAAATTTATTTAGAATGAATGGTTTTTACTTTTTCAGTAAATAATAAATAGCTTTTATATGCTGAAATAAACATCTGAACTTACAAAGGTCGTCAGATGTAGATTTAATATAACACAGATTATTTGATTCACTATTTAAATTAATAAATTCGATGGGTCTTAAATTTCATGAAGCACTGTTCTCTAATTAAATAATGTAAAGCTCAATGAATAATCAATTATTACAATTAAATTAAAAAATAATCATAATCACTAAATAGTTACTGTCATATATATATACATATATATTAACATACAGGCTACATGAATAATATTTGAATGTTGGGACACACTGAATGGACTTAAAACTCAATATTTTACGAATAAAAATTGATTTTTATTCTTAAATATTTGCTAACTTATTATTGTTGTTATGCAAATAAACTTTTCAAGAATTAATTTATATTTATAAGCATTAATTATTCCAATGTAAAATGTAATTTTAAATAAATTTTATTAATTATTTCATTCTGCACTCCCTTCTTAACTTGGAGCTTTTTTTTACACAAGTTTGATTTAACAACAATGGAATTAGAGAAAATTCAATTTTTACATCGACTATTTGATTTAACACGACTGATCCAAATTCTAAAGCAAAATTATTGGTCAGAATTTGAAAGACACCTAGATCCCATATTTCCTAATACAACAGAATTTTGTGCCAACGAAATAGTGACATGTTCCTTTTTCTTTCAAATGACGATTTACTTCGCATCATTCATTAGTTATCTTTATGAAATAGATAATAACATGAATAATCATAATCTATGGTATTAATTTTGCTGATTTCTTAGGACTGGAGCTCA